>VZSE01009956.1:61147-100095 GCA_013398275.1 Promerops cafer | reverse complement strand
GGGGGCGCGGGGCCGCCGCCCTGCTCGGGTGCCCTCGGCCGGGCCCGCGGGCGGCGGGTGGGAGCGCGGGGCGGCACAGAGGGGCTCGGGCGGAGAGGGGCGGCTAACGGTGCTGGAGCGTGTCCAGGGTTGGGCAGAGGAGCTCCTGAAGGGTCCAGAGAGTAAGTCCTGTGAGGAGCGGCTGAGAGAGCTGGGGGTGTTCAGCCTGGAGAAAAGGAAGCTCAGGGGAGACCCTCTGACTCTACAACTGCCTGAAAGGAGATTGTTACTAGGTGGGGGCCCGGCCTCTTCTCCCAGGTAACAACTGACAGACAGGTCAAGAGGAAATAGCTTCGAGCTGCACCAGGGAAGGCTTAGATTGGATATTAGGAAAAAATGCTTCACAAAGAGGCATTGGAACAAGCTGCCCAGGGAAATGGTCAAATCACCATCCCTGGAAATGTTAAAAAAATCTGTAAATGTGGCACTTTCAGGACATGCTTTAGTGGTGAGCCTGTCAGTGTTGAGTTAATGGCTGGACTCAGTGATCTTGGTGATCTTCTCCATCCTTAAAGGATTCTGTGACCCCACACATCCCTATCCTCCCCTGACAAGGCTGTGTCAGGGAGGCTGCCCTTCTGCCCTGGCATGACCTCTGCTGCACCTTCTCTCTCCATCCCGTGGGCTTGTGTGGTTTCAGACCATTTATTCTCTCATACAGTCATGGCTGGTGTGGGGCTGCATGCCTTGTCTTCCCCAGTCCCATGTGCCAGGCAGAGGGAAGGCTGGCACCTGTGAGCCTTCTCTGTGTGTGGCCAAGCCCAGCAGACCGCTCTGCCTGGGGATCAGTGTCAGTGCAACAGAGGGGCAGAGGAACAAACTGATGTAGCCCTGTGTAAAGCAAGAAATGCCCCACTGGCTGTCAGCTCGGTTTTCCTGAGCCTGCTTCCCAACCCAAGGGCTGCTCTTGGCGTGGCAGAAACAGCTTGACAGGCTGAGACAAATTCCGGATGGGGAGGTGGGGGTCAAGCAGTATCTCCAAAGCTTAGGCACACTCCATAGAGAAGCTGGGGTTTGGGAAGCAAGGTGAAGAATAGAAGCCAGCTCAGTAGGTGCAGAATCTCAGCTAGGCTTTAGGCAAAAGTAAGTCAGCAGTGGGCAAAATATTTAGTGAAAAATAAGGAGATGGTGAGGCTGGCTGTAAGGGGGGGCCACTGGGATACATTTGTGCCTGAGCAGCGTGGTTTGTGATTCCCATGGCTAACATGAGTTTCCAGAGCAGGCTGGGTTCACGAGCTCAAGGGCTGTTCTAGCACCGTCTAGTTTACTGGGGCTGGAATTGCATTGTGAGTATCCGAGCTGTTGAATGTGCAAGCTTGCAGTTTGACACTGCCTTAGCACAAATGCTCCAAGCATTAGATAAATGTCAAGCACAAGTGAAGAAAGCAGGTTGTTCTCATGTTATCTCTAACAGTATGTTGGATGTGCTTGAAATAGAACTGTCTATATGGACTGCTGTGAACTGGCTGGGCTATTTTAAGGATTACTAAACCTTGTGGCTGGTGTCTTTTGGGAGACAGGACTGAGGCAGCCACAAGGTAGGATTTGCTCTCTGGAGCAGCTTTGCAGGGTAGGCTGCTCTTCTTGGGGTGCTGCTGTAATTCTGGGGGTGACAGAACGAGTCCTTGAAAATCCAGGCCACTTGCTGCTGGGTTTCTCCCCCTTGCTTTGAGAATTGGACACAGCAGAGCTAATCTGAGCAGCTTTTAGAAATGGCTCTAGCTTTCCTTCTGTGTGCATAAAGGAGTGAGAGAGCCCAGTGAGCTCCCTTTGAGCAAAGAAGTGGATCCAAGGATATATGGGTTTGTTTTAAGATTATCACCTGGCTTTTGTACTTGGAGATGCTCTGTAGATTTCTATCTTGAATTAAGTATTTTCATAACTAATTGTAGGGATTGAAAGTAGTAAGCCTAAAGCCAAAAGAACAAACAGGTGAAAAAGCTGACTAAAACCTATGATTACTGGTTTGGGGTTTTTTTGTTGTTGTTTTGGGGATTTTTTTCTATCTGTGCTCAAGTCACCAAAACAGTTTTGGAAGATATGCTAGTGAGAGATTATTGGGTGATATTTTTGTTGATCTGAGATGTCCATATGCTATGTTGTTAGGCTCTTGTTAGGTGTAAGCTGGAGCAGTTGGGATGAAGGTTATTTCATTATATATATATATATATATATTTCATTTCATTAAGTGCATCTTCAGGCAACAGCACAACCAGAGATGGGGAAGTGCTGTCTCTAGGTGCTGTACTGGAAGAATGCAGAGCTGAATTAAATCTGATTGTTCTCTGGCTTAGCAGCGGAATGCTCCAGGTGCTTTGTGGTAGAGGAACAACACAGTGCTGTGCTCACCTTATTTCCAGCATCACCAGCATCAGGTACTTCGCCAGTCAGTGAAGCATGTCCTGATTTTCAGAAATGCACTTATTCCTGGCATTCCTGGTTAATGACAGGACCTACCAGGGTTTCAGAATTTCTCTGCTTCCTCTGTGCTTTGCCGTATTTCTGGATAGATCATGGCAGACCAGGGAAATGGAGAGTTGTGAAGATTGCATGGTTGGAAGTAAGAGATCTGTTAGTTTTTGGAGAGTGGAAGTGAGGAGCTAACATGAGTCAGTGGAAGCAAGCGGTGGCTTGAACAGAAGCTGTGATTCTGTGTGCCTCATCCTGCAGTGCCCTCCCAGTTCTCTAATACAATTTGCCTCTGTCTTATCAATATTTTTGTATTTTATAGCCTACATCACTTTTGCTGGTGTCCTAAATGAGAAACCACAGAATGTATTTTGCATAATCTTATATTGTACAGTTGGGGGAAATTGTTAGTAAATTGTTTCTTATCAGTTTTGCTATTTCCCTCTCTCCTTGGCTGTGTCCTCTGTGATCTTTAAAGAAATCCAAGCTGTAGCTTCATGTAGTGTCAAGTGCACTTCTCCTACTAAGAAATCCTCATAGGAATGAGATTGAATAGTGGTTTATTTATGTCCTCATTTATATCATATCATTGGAAATCAAACTTGAAATGGAATTTAACAGTGTCCATAGTTGTAGGACAGAAAATACAGTTTTTTCTCAAAATATGTGTCTAACTCCTATTTTCAGATAGTGCACATAGCGGGCTTGGAGGAGGAAAATGCCTTGGGGACAGAAGATTGGTCTAAAGAAATTATTGTAAATAAGGCAGGAGAGGAGAATCTGGATCTGGGCACAGAAAGCATGGGGTGGAGTAGGGGAGGCATCCTCTGGAGACAGGGCTGTGCAGGGAGGAGGGGAGGCTGGGCCTGTGTGTGGCTGAAAAGGGGCAAACAAATGCTTGATGGCAGGAAGATGTGGTAGTTACAGGGTAGGGTTGTGGCCAGTGGCAGAAGAGGAAGATGGGAGTTTGCATGGATGCTTTTATTACAGTGTAGAGAAGAGCACTTGGGTTTGGAAAAACCCTGACAGCCTGTTAAACCCTGTGTTTTCCCATGACCCTCTAAAGATTACTTCACACTTCTGGTCATTCTCTCTTCATGAAGTGTTGAGATGAGTGTTTGCTTTTCTTGGCTCTGAGGAGGGGCAGCAGGAGGCTGTGCTGGCAGAGCTCTGTGTTTGCTCTAAAGGGGTATCCCCGGACAGAGCCAAGGCTAAGCGCAGCCAACTTCCATCCCATTGCCCTCGCCACCACTCCAGACCTGCCAGTCCCCTGGAAAGCATTCATTTGGGGAAAAACTTTCCCAGTAGTTGTAGGAAACAGCATTTCAACAATGTTGCTTCAACCTCAGCATCTTTCTTGCGGTGCTAGGGATTGGGCCTGGAGCTGCTGTTTCTTGGTGGACCAGATTAACCTTTTGGGATGAGCTGCCTTCTGATCAGGATAGCAGAACTGCTGGGGCAGAGTAGCCAGCTCCTGTGGCAGTGACAGGACCAGCATCCTTGCACCTGGCTCAAGGGAAGTCCCAAGGGTGAGGAAGAGTTTTCCCAGCCTTTCTGACAAAAAAGGCAGGGGCCTTGGTACAATGCCTGCCTGCCACGCCAAGCAGCTGTGCTCCTCTATCTCAGTAGGAACCAAGCAGAAAATTTGGAAGTAAGATTCATCCTCTTGGTCCTCCTGGACTGGGCTCAGTCTGAAGGGTGTTGAAAGTATTGATGCTGGTGATAAAGACCAGTTAAGCTCCTTGAGGAGTCTTTTACAGAATCAATTAAACAAGAGGAGATTATGAGGAAAACATTGGTTAGATTTTTCAGGAATAACTTGTGACTGAGGCAAGAAACAGATTTAGATATGTGAAGCCTTCAGAATGGCTTGGAAGGTGACTTTGGTGGGTTCCATGGAAACTCATCTGTTCTGTAGCTTTGCAGAGGACTTACACAAGAGTGCTGCCTGGCTTTGAAAAAATAGTCACTTAAGGAAAAAAACTCAAACCTGCTAGATGTGAAATTGAAGCATGGCCTGTAGAAGATGAGGGCTGTTCCTGGACCCTTCTGGAGCACCCCTGCTGGAGTCACCCCAAAGCTTGCTGTGACTTTCTGGGTTACTGACTGCAGTTTAGGTTAGGGTGGTTGCTGCAGGGACAGGCAGGTTTGCAGGAAAGACTCCTATTATAATAAGGCTGCAGGATGGTCTCTGTTTGGACTTTGCACATGTCCTCTCACTGGAAAGTTCACGTACAGAGCATGAAAACAACTTGAAAAAGAAATAACTTTAAAAAGAAGCTACTCGAATTTTGATGACTTTGGGGAGTTCTAGAATGAGATGAAGACTGGTTACTGAATGGTTTTGAACTGTCTATGGAGTCACTGGATGAAGCTGGAAGCCTAAGCTCTGCGTCAGGCCAGGAGCTCCCTGTTGGAAGCATCTCTTATTCTTCCCGCGGGAGGGGATAAAATGTGAGTGTGTGGGTGGGCGGGGCACTGGGGTGGTCAGGCTGCTGATGGGCCTCGTTGTGAGCAGTGATTCCACTTGACTGAAGGGCTGGGGGTGGCCAGCTGGAGCAGAGCAGCATGGCACTGCCCCTCTTGCTGCTCTCCAGCTACTTCAGAAACCTGAAACAGGAGGGAAGTCCTCCTTGCCAAAATTCACTACTTTCCAAAATGAAATGGGGCAGAGCGTAGGAATTTTATGTGTGGGAATCTAGTCCTTGTTCAAAGGTATCCGCAGATTTCTTTGGATTCTGCAAAGGCTAAAACTGATAGTGGGATAGGAGCATGCTGACTGAATCTTTCAATAACCTAGAACCAAGAAATAAAAGAAGACAATTTTATTTGTGCTGTCTGAAACACTGACATCTCTTCTAATGGCTGTTTTTCAACTGGGAGAAAACTCTTAAAAATCAAACTGACCTGCTGTTTCAGAAGCACCCAGGCAGGACTCTGCTCTAGATTCTTAGATCCAAAGGAGAATCTCTGCAAGAATCAGCTGTGGTGACTTCTCTAAGATATGATCTAAGCCATCTGTTTGAGGAATGAAGGGTATCAGTTGCTTAACAAGATGTGCTGCAGAATTTTCATAGTTATGCCTGGGTTTGCTGTGGGAGGAAAAGACCTTTTCTGAGCATTAGCAAAGAGCTTTCTACCTAGATTAGGGGGTTTCTGCTCTCATGTCTAATTGGATTGAACCCTAGTGCTTAAATCAGTGAGTCCAAATGCTAATGTTGTCACCCACCCCCGTAATGGGAAGTTTATGTAGGGGTGGTTCTTTGGAGGTTTTTTGTTGGGTGTTTTGTTTTCATTTTTTTCTCTGCCATTTCTCAGAACTGAAAGAGCATGCTTTTCCCTCTGGATCTGTTCTTTTCACCCTCACCATTGGCTCTCGCTGTGTGTTTTTATTCATGCAGACAAATGGCTTTGACATGTACATGACGTGGTGCGTGGCCAGGCCGGAGGTGTTTGGCTGGGGCTGCTTGTGCAGCCACCCTGAGGGGTTTTGTGTGCAAGGGCATCTCTGCTTGCTCCTCTGAGCCCTGCTCTGTGTCCCCTTCCCAGGAGGAATGTTTCCAATTGGGAGGCAGGTGAATGAGGATACATTAAGGTAACCTTTGTAGCAGGCATTCAGGGAAGATGGGAAGACCTGCAGGATGGATCTTGTTATTTTGGCATTGTGTCTGTGTTGCAGAGCTGAGTGACACAGTGGTGGCCTCAGAAGCATGTGGCTGTGGCACTGGGGGCCCTGAAGACTGACCGTGTGGCTTGCAGGGAGGAATGCTACGGTGGGCAGTGCACTTGGAAGGTGGGCCACGGAGGGTGAACCACGCGGCCGTGGCTGTCGGGCACAAGGTCTATTCCTTTGGCGGGTACTGCTCTGGAGAGGACTATGAGACCTTGCGGCAGATTGACGTCCACGTTTTCAACGCAGGTAAGTGTGTCCTTGTGGAGCACAAAGGACTTGGCTTGCTGGGCTCAGTTATTGCTTTTCTTGCCTGCTGCTGCCTGACATGTTGTACCCTGTAACATGCTGTCTGACTCTTAATTTCCAGAAAAAGTTATCAGAGTAGGTAGGAGCCTCTTTCTTTGTGCAGCCTTGCATTTTCAGCTTCAGGGGCAGGACACAGGGGGGCTGTAGTTCATCTGACTGCTAGGATAAGGACTCTCTGAAGTAGTCACAGTGGCTTGGTTTGTCCTTGTTTTCTGTGAACACAAACTCAGCCAGGTGCAAAGAGGTGATATTGAGCTGGCTCAGGTCCCCCATCCAGTTTGCAGCATGTCGATGCTCAGCTGCCCATAGTGTGGGAGGAGTGGGGAGTGAGCCAGTGCACTCAGTTAAGATTCCAGGTGTAGACATCTGAGCTGTTTCCCTGTGGGGGCAGCTGACAACTGGTGCCAGCATGATGGAGTCAGTAGGGGCATGTGGCTAGGAGGGAGGCCTTCCCCTTTTGGTAACAGCTATCATGCAGATTCACAACATAGCTTAGAAAAGCATCTGCACCTGGAGCCATTTGTGTTGGGTAGCCAGTACCTGTCATGAGGCTGAGTTGGAGCCATGGTTGTGCTGGCAGAGGCTGTATTTCTTGACTGAGTGCTCCTTGAACTGAAGAGGTTACTGAGCTGGTCCATGAAGTATTTCTGTGTAATTAGGCAGGTGATTAAAAAACTTCATGGATGCTTGGGTGGGTCCAGCTAAACAGAGCCAAGAACAGAGAACCAATGACCAGTTTTGGAGACTGGACAGCGTGCTGAATGCTGTGCTACCACCCACATGTAGACAAACCTAGTCTGTCTGTAAGATGCAGTGAATTCACTCCTTTAAGACTGATGTGCAGCAGGGATAAAAGCATTGGTTACAGAGGGCTGCCAAGGTGACCTGCTCACAGGGTAGAGGGGGTGTAGCTCAGGATCCTGTGAACAGTGACATTCACCTCTGTCCAGAGGGACTGGGCTTTCACACTTAACACAGCTGAATGTTGTAGAACATGCCAAGTAGAGCACCACTCTTCTGGGGAAGTATAATGACTATGCCCAAAGGAATGTTCTTGTGTTGTCTTTCCTTCTTACCACTCCCATATATTAAAGTGTCTGAATGCTGCAGCCACCACATAGGAAGTGACAGTGGCTTCCCAAGCTCTTGCTCAGCTAGCATTGTCAGGTGGGAGTGCTAAAGCCAAGATGCCAGATTTTGAATGATCTCTTGTCAGTCTTCCAAAGATGAAGACTATGTTTTAGGAAGGAAGCATCCAGTCTAGCTTGACTTTAGCATTGGATGTGCTTCCTCAGTGCCCTTTCCGCCTGTGGGGTAGATGCTCACCTTTTGAGATGTCTGACTTTTCTCTTTCCCTATGTTAGTGTTTCAGAGGAACTGCAGACTGTTTTGTGCTATATTTTGTATCAGCTCCATGTAGAAAACAAACCTGGAGGCTGTATGTGGCAGAGGGAGGGTGACTGGTCCTGTTATGTAATGGCTGTGTAACACTTGCTGTGCCTCTTGCACTGTCATTTAACCCTGTAATACCTGTTGACTGTTCTGGCTGCTGCTGGACATGACACACAGGAAGGGGAACCTGTAATCACAAGGAACTCCTATTAGTAATGCAAGGTCAGCAGGGAGAACTTGGGTACAGATGGAGGTGGCCATCTGCCTCCTTTACCCCATCTATAGCTTGAAAACCAAAACAAAGGCAAACAAACCCTGTTCCTACAAAGCTGCTGGGTTGCTTTACTTAAATTGTGCTTCTGCAAGTCCAAGTGATGCCGTCAGGCGTTCCCTTGCGTATTACTGCAGTGAGTTATTCCTGTGCTGCCCATTCTTCCAGCTTTGAGTATCTTCAGCAATCTCACTAGCTTGAAGTAGTGTCTGCATTCATGGTCACCTCTGTACTTTTCCATTTTTCTTTCCCTATTTGTTTGTGTGTGTGCTGTGTCTTCACTCACAGTCTAGGATGAGCCAGAGTGGAAACCTTTTCAATGACTTGTTGTAGAACAGAGCCTGTTTATGTCCTCTGGGTCTCCAGAGGACTTGCTTCTGTATTTCTTTAATAGCTATTACTCGGGGTCAGACACAGCTTTCTCTTGTTTACTCGACTGCTTCTGCACCTTGTCACGGGGTACAAAGCACCGCGCAGGATGGATTATGAACTGTGAGCAATTTAGCAGGCTTAGCATTTGACACGGGCTCAAACTTGTATTTCCAGTGTCTCTGCGCTGGATCAAGTTGCCTCCAGTGTGGACAAACAGCCGAGACCACGTGAGGGAGGTGCCCTACATGAGGTATGGACACTCAGCAGTGCTCATCGACGACACTGTCTACATTTGGGGTGGTCGCAACGACACAGAGGGAGCCTGCAACGTGCTCTATGCTTTCGATGTCAGTAAGTTCCAGCTTCTCACTCTTCCTTGTCACAACTGTTCTTGATCAGACCTTCTCTCTGCTCCCCACTCTGCTCCCCAACTTGTTTTCTTGTCCCTCGGTGACAGTCTGGAGGAAATGGTGTCACTATTTGTTTCAGCAGTTTTAGAAGTGGAGTATGGTGGCCATTGTGTTTGCATGCTTAAATCTCTGTAAAAGCCTCTGGGCAGAGATTGCTGATGTTTTGTAATAATGAAAATGGTTTTAATTTTTCTATCACCTTTGTGTGCTCTCTCTGATGGTAACTGTAACTGAAGTGTTCTCTCTGTGTGATGTAGTATTCCTTAACTGTGGCTGAAGGTTGAAGCAAGAAGGGGCTGGGCTGTTGAGGATTGTGGTTCCTCTCCAGTGTGGTCCTTCTTTCTGAAGGTGTGAAGGAGAGTGAGGAATAAAGCACAGGAATAGTCTGGGACAGGATGGCAAAATCAGGGAAGACATGAGTCAAGTTAGATAAACCTGAAAAATAAACACCTTGAGCCTTTTGGTTGGCTTCTCCATAGCACTGCCTGGAGCACCTCTGGAGAAAAGGCACCATCAGGAACTGCATGGACACAAGTGTCAGGAAAGAAAAGGAGTATATCTGGATTCTGGAGGCAAGTCCATCTAAATACTGGCCAGTAACTGTCTTGCTGGACTTGCAAGGAAACTGCTTGCTCTGGTGCTTGGTCAAGGGATCTCTTTACCAGGAAATATCTTACAGCTTGTGGCACAGGGTTTCCCCCTTCCTTCCCCTGACATGCAGCTGAGAAGCCACCAGTAAACCTCTGCCTACACAAAGGCTTTGTAGTGGGACGTGCCTAGTCTCCCTGGTAGCTCCAGTGCTTTAGCATTAAGTGAAAATTAACAAAGTCCTGCTCCAAACCCTCTGCAGCTGTCTGTACACACAGGCCTGCCATTCCTGGAAAGTAAGGCTGGCAGTCACAGTCCCATGTGTGCAGTGTAAGTTCCACTGTAGGAGTCACATCAGGCTAAATAAAGTCCTGTCTGAGTGCAGTTTTGTCCCTGTGGTGTTGAGCAGATCACAAATGGAGGTATTTTCCATCTCTAATTTAACATGGTGCACTTGGGTGAGCTGTTGCTGATTAGAGTGTGGCTGAGTTTGGAAGCAGCCCCAGGAAGAAAAGGAACTCGATAGCCCTGAGCTGTCTCACTAGAGGCTCCCCAGGGATTCTGCTGACCTTGCAAGACCCTTTGTGTGGTGCCAGATGGAGCATAGGTGGACAGTTGTGTCCACAGGCCAAGTTCAGGGAACTCATCCTCATGCTTTGGCTCCAGTGTTAAAACTCTCTGAAATAAGCACTGTTTTTGGCAGCCAAGAGCCATTAGGGAGGGTGGGAGGAATGTCTCCCGCAGCCTTGAGGCTTATCTGTGCCTCTTGGAGCTCTTGGGGCAGGTGCCTGTTTGCACTTGGCAGTGAGTCGCTGGCTTGGCTCTGTTGCCCTGGCATGGAGAACAGCTCTGGCTGGATTTTAGGTCATCTTCTAAATCAAGCCAAGCCCTGAAGTGTGCAGGCTAAGGGGCTGAATCTGTCTGGTGCAGACTCACAGGGAGCACTGTGAAGGGCAGAAAGTGAGGAAGAGGGGATGAGAATGTAACAAGTGGAGCAGATAGGACAGGGAGAGCTGCACTGCAGAGGTGGAGATATGCACAACAGCTAACATGGAGAGCTTGTGGTTAAATGATCTCTGTCTGGCTTTGAGAGCTGGTTTTCCTCAGTCATGCTCAGTTACTGAGCATCTCCACACCATGAGGTCAGTTGAGCCACTTAGCGTTATTGCTTCATTGTAATAGAAAGTGTGAATGCAGAGCTGATAAGCGACTCACAAGTACACTCTGTAAGAGATTCAGTAAAAGTAACATTGTTCAAGCTGTGGTGTACTACTTACACTTAAAATGTGAGTTCTCTGTCAGGTCTGGCAGACTGTGGTCATGCCCAGAGGCTGAGACTTCTGTCACTGTGTCCCTCTCTGGGGGCTCAGGCAGGTAACCTTGCCCAAAGAAGCTTGCAGCCTCTCTGGCAGAGCAGGTGCTGTGTGAGAAAGCAAGAATAATTTTTGCCTTAGAAATTAGGAACAGTAGTAATGGAACTATCCCACCCCAACTCCTACTGTGTTTTCTCAGCATTGCCTCTTGTTTTGTTTCAGACACACACAAGTGGTTCACGCCAAAGGTGTCTGGAATGGTCCCAGGGGCAAGAGATGGGCACTCAGCTTGTGTCCTGGCAAAGAGCATGTTTATCTTTGGAGGCTATGAACAGCTGGTGAGTAGTGTCTGTAACTGTTAATTGGTGAGCCCTTGGGAAAGAGGGTGTTGATACCCAGGACACAGGGGCGTATTTGTACTCCTAGTCACTGTCATTTTGTAACTTGGCAGAGTTATGGCATTATGGCCATGTTATGCTAATTGTTTCATGGAGAAGATGGTTGGAAAAGCAAGTCCAAAAAAGTGGATTTTTTTAACCTTCACAAAACATATTTACCACAAAGAGGTAAAAATATAATTTTTTTTTTCTGGCTCATTTCTCAGCCAAATGTAGATACATAAATACACAACATTTTTAAATACATTGATCTACAATTATTTTAATTTGGCTCAGAAATGAGCCAGAAAAATCACTTTCTGAAGTGTTTCTGTGAGGTTTTGTCCTAGTCTGGTGTATGTTCCCTGTAGTCTCTACCTGCTTTGACATCTTGCTGATCCCTTTCAGCAAATACTTGGTTGCCTTCCCATTAAGAATACCTTGAGCCAAAGTTCATCCTGCAATAGCTGTCAGTGTGCCTAATGCTCTTTTTAGCAAATCCTTATGATCTGACCTTAAGTAGTGGATAAATATAATTTCAGCCTATCACTAGGTTCCAGAAAAGATGTGCAAAGTCACATCTGTTTGTTTGGAAGAAAGCTGGGGCTCTGTTACAGAAGTCTCTGAGTTATTCCCTCTTTTCTGAGGATGATAGCAGGCCAAATCCATTACACTGATTACAGCAGCAGGAGGGCTTCAGATGTGTCGTGTTTTTAACCAAGACCAAATAAACCTCTGGCTGTCTTGCTGCTCTCTACCTTGCCTGGAAGAGCAGGAGTCCACATTGTGTGAATGCAGTCTCTTCCAGGCAGCCAGCTGCAGATGGGTTTTGTGGGACCTCAGAACCTGGAGTGTATTTGCTCCTGGATGTTCAGCTTCCCAGAAGTAATCTTAGCTTCTGTGTCTCATTAGGCAGCCTTAGCAGAGCCAGTTTGACTGTCCTGTTAATGCCTCTTTTTTCTGCTGCTACATGGAGAGGAGGCAGGTTCCTGCCATTAATGTATTGTGTGCAGGACAGCCTTTGGGGGAGGAACTGAGCACCAAATAAATGGGAAAGCTGCAGGAAGAGACAGGACACCTTTGGGAAGAAACAGGCTTTGCTTTCCTCTTGTTAAGTGATAAGTGCTGCCTGAGCAAGCACCTTGTCTCTTAGGAAGTACTGACTCCAAAGGGATGCTCCAGGTCTGTAGGGCAGCATCCTTTCTGGGGCTGGATGTGACCAGGCTTCTCAGTCCCTTTGTGACCCAGCTGCTCGTCTGTCTTCCAGGCTGACTGCTTTTCAAATGATATCCATAAATTGGACACCACAAACATGATGTGGACCTTAATCTCTGCCAAGGTCAGTGTCTGTTTTTCCCTCTGGTTTGTGGAGGAAGTTTTGCATCTGCTATTCTCTAGGATAGCTGCCCACACTTGTCTCACAGCTTCTGGCTGGTGTGGCTGGGATCTACAGGATGGGAAGTTCTCCAGGAGAAGGCAGTCACCCAACTTCCCCATCGAGATGTGTTATTTCCTTGGGTAATCTGCACTTTCTTTTGTCTTTGTGTTTTTACTCTGTCCTTCAGGGTACTCCAGCTCGCTGGAGAGACTTTCATTCAGCTACCATCATTGGAACAAAGATGTACGTGTTTGGTGGCAGAGCTGATCGTTTTGGGCCATTTCACTCTAACAACGAGATCTATTGTAACCGCATTAAAGTGTTTGATACAGAAACCAACTCCTGGCTAGACTCCCCTCCCACTCCAGTGCTCCCGGAGGGCCGGCGGAGCCATTCAGCCTGTGAGTGTGGGTCTGCTGAGGGTGGAGGATGGTGGAAGGAAATTTCTGCCTGCTTTAGAAGGGGTGTCTGCTCTACTGGGTGGGGCTGTGGGTTAGCAAGGGGTGCACAAAGCCCAGTTTCTGTGGAAAGCTGCTGCCCACCGAACAGCCTTGCACACTACACTGCACATGAAGGTGATGTAAGGAGAGGTGGACAGCCAGCACCACATTGCTTTGTGTTTGATGTTGGGTCAGGGACCTGGTGGGTGGCCCTCTGATGTCTGTGCTTACTCCCTACAGTCAGCTACAACGGGGAGCTATATGTATTTGGTGGCTACAATGCACGCCTGAACAGACACTTCCATGACCTCTGGAAATTCAATCCAGGTATTTATGCTTTTAAGTTGCTGCAGTGATAGTGCTCTGGGCCCTCAGGCATGTGAGTGCTCAGAGGAACATACAGTCCAAGGAGTGCTGCTGGGCAGGGAATGGATCTTGGCTCTTCTGACAGCAACCTGCTACCGTGCCTGTTCCTCCTCGGGATGTTTCCAAATCTCAGTTAGAAAGTGGAAAATGAGGCATTGCTGAAAGACATATTTCACTGGATAAACTTCGTCTTGTTCTTAAATATGCAAAAGTACTGACAGAAGAGAAAATATGGGGAAGCAATAGGGTTAGGGAAGGGAGAGACTATAGCTGGAGAAACCATTCAACTTGAGCTGCAGGATCACCATCTCTTGGTACCAGCTCAAACTGTGCAGCAGAAGGGATGGTTCCTCAGCTGATACCTTGAATATCAGTCAGCTGTGAGCTGTTTTGAGGTCCTCAGTCACATTTCACTGTCTAGACTCATTTTGTTTGCTAATTGCTTTGCATAGTAAAGTTACCTGAGAGCAGCCAACCTGCTGCTCCCCAAGCTTAATGTGAGCTGGTGTGAGAGCTCTGCAGGTTTCAGTCCTGTGCATTGTCGCTCCCAAGCAGCCTTGCCACAGAAAGCAGCAAGAACAAAGGCTGCTGTCCCCACCTGTTTCAGTTCCCCACGCCCTCCTCCCGAAGCCGAGCTGTCCCAGCAGCTGATGCACCTCTGCCAGGGGGCTCTGCGATCGCAGCCTGCCAGCAGATGGAGCTGGTTCCTGGATCTCCCTCCAAACCCTGACGGCAGCAGGCTCTGGGGAAGGGAGTCTGCTGCTGCTCCTGCAGCTCTGCCCAGTGCAGCTCCCTGAGGTGTTGAACCCACTGCCACAGCAGTCTGTGGGTCCTGGTGCTCGGGCTTTGCAGGTGAAAGGCCTTGATGGGGCCCTGAGCAACTTGGTTTAGTGCAAGGTGTCCCTGCCCATGGCGGAGGGCTGGAACAAGATGGTCTTTAAGGTCCCTTCCAACCCAAACCATTCTATGACGTGACCTGCACATCCTGTCTCAGCAGGCAGAGCTCCAGGACTGTGACTAACATCTAAGTGGCACTTCAGTAACAACCTCACAGAAGTGCATCATTTAGCCATTTAGGGAGGTCAAGGGGGAGGGTCGATATTGGCTAGTTGGTGTCTGTGGGGTACTGGGCCTCTGCTTTTCCTGTGATGTTGCAATTCATAACCTGCTTATAGCTGGTCTTGGCCAGGCTCTTGTGACAAGCTGGTGCACTCTTTTCCTCCCGTTAGTTTCTCTTTCTTGGAGAAAGATTGAACCCAAGGGAAAAGGTCCATGTCCTCGCCGCCGGCAGTGCTGCTGCAGAGTGGGGGACAAAATCATCCTCTTTGGAGGTACCAGGTGAGTTGTGTGAAGTGGCTCCTCGAGAGGCTTTGCCACTCCCTTCAGCACAGTGTCCCTTCATGCTCTGACCCATGCTGTATCAGATGGACTTCAGAGGCACATGGCAAGTGTCAGTGTATCTGACAAGTGTAAGTAATCATGTGCATCAGGGGTCCCCTGGAAAAAGGCCATGGAAGAGACTGAAGGTGTAATGTAACCTTGTAAAGCATCTGATGACAAGCCATCTTGTACATGTAGAGACAGAAGGGTGTAACAGGCTGCTCAGGATGGGCTGTGCAGTGCTCAGGCTTTCTGGTAAAGAGGTCGTGGGGATAAGAGAGGAGATCCTGCTGTCAGAAGGACATGTATCTCAGTCTACTGTGCCAGAGCAGACCTCAAACTGACTTATCTTTGCCTACGTGCTGCTCTGCTTCTCCCACCAGAGCTTCTTTCTTCCCTTGGCAACTGTGGGTTCTGCTGCCAAGCTGCAGTGGGATGTCAGCTCAGCTGGAAGCTGTTTGAGGAGCCTACACACATGACAAGACAATGTTGCCTTCTGCACCAGTGTTTCTTAGCAACATTTCCATTCACAACAGGGACCTGGTGTTACAGATTTAGCTGTCAAACACTGGAAGTGATACTGTCAGGGTGCAGGGCAGCTGGATGTGGCCAAGACCCTTAACAGCTGCTAAAAGAAAGGAAGTGGCCTATCACCAGGACACACTCTATGCTGTCTGGAGTGACAAATTGCAGCTCTGGAGCACAGTCCTGCTTGCCAGTATCTACCTTGCAGAGACATCTTAAATGCTTTCAGCTCTCCATATGGTTTGGAAAGCTTTGGGGCTCTCTCTGGGATCTTGGCAGTGGCTTTTTGGAGATGCTTCTGAAGCCAGCTTGGGGCAGAGAACCAAGCAGGACAAGTTCTGCTGATGGCCTGACCATACCAGTGTGTGATGGGGTGATGGGCCTTCAGGTTCCAGGGGTTCAGGGAGAGTGTGCTTAGCTGTAGGATGTCCATGTGACTGCGAGGGAGTGCTTAGTGCAGGTGAGGTATGCAGAGGTGCTGAGTTTATCCAGTCTCCTCAAAAGATACTGGGTGCTGCTCAGTACAGCAGAAGGCTTGGTAGGGCTTTATGGGAGTTTTGGGTGGTCCCAGATGCTGTGCTGTGTGTAGATTTGTGTTACAGCAGCAGCTGAACTCTGATGTTAATTAAGCCTTGGCACTCCTGGAAAACGCTAGCAAACCACAACAAATTTGACACCAGCTTTTTGGAGTTTGGTCCACCCTTGCCAGGCAATGCAGCAGTGCCTTGTCTTCTCCACTGAACCACTTCAGAATGCAGCTTGTTTCTTAGGTTAGACTCAACCCCAGTAGAGGCACGTTCATCAGCACTAGTGTGGGCTGCTGGCAGCCAGGAATGCAGCCTGCTTGAGCTGGAGGGAAGGTCCTGCAGGCTGGGGAAGTGGGAGGTGGGGGTGGGCTGTGCTCGCTTCCTGTAACAGTTATCAGGTGTATTCTGGAGCTGCCTGGCAAGATAAGAAGTTTTCCAGGAAGTCGTTGTAATGGAGAACTCCCAGTGGTCTGCCTCCTGACCTGTGCTCCCCTGGCTGGGAAGGGGGAGGGGTCTCACAGCACAGGCTGTCCAGCAGGGATTCTCAGAGGATGAGCCGGCAGGCTCAACTTTCTAGGGAGCAGCACCGGGGGATGGGCAGGCAAAACGCCTTTGTGTCCTGTCTGCCCTTCCAGGATTCACACATCCTGTAGACCGCTGAAGAGGCACTTCTGCAGGCTCCTTGCTCCTATGGCATCCAAAAGCTTTGTTTCTTTGGTAGTCCTGCCCAGAGCTTCGTCTTTTTGCCCCAGCTGTGGTCCCTCACTGTGGCCAGGAGCAATCCATCACTTGTGTCCCTTTTAAGGGACCAGGAAGCTTGGTGTTCCCAGTAGCTGTATCACAGCTGTGGCCCTGGTCTGGTTTCCTCCCAAGCCCACCAGCAATTCAGTGTGCAGAGACCATCCACAAGGAAGAAGGTGGGGAGAAGGAATGCTATAAAACAGTTTAGCTGAAGAGATGCTGATCCAGATTTGGCATGAGACTGTGTTTTCCCTAACAAGGCTTAGGAATCCTGGCTCTGGTGAGAGATTAGGGGCTGTCATTGAGTGCAGGCTGAGTTGTTGTGCAGCTGGAATGAGCAGTTTTGCTGGGCTCTGGCTGGCAAAGGTGGGCCCTGCACCCTGCAGCCTGGGAGTTGCAGGCGGTTGCCTGGTCTTGAACTCCAGGCTCACCCTGCTACTTGCCTTTTGGTGATTAAAACCACAGACGTGGAGCCTGTTGGCTTTCCTTTGATAGATAAGGGATGGTCTAGGGTTTCCTGTGACGTGGATGTGAGATTAGATTGTGGTGTGGTAAGCACACGAGGTGGAGTTAAAGGGTCTCTTGCCTGTATCCGGGCAGATGGGTCCCATCAGCAACAGGTCTTCTCTGGCAGCAGTGAGCTGTGCTCTGCAGGTTGGCCTGGGGTTGTGGGGATCTGGGGGGGCAGGTACTGCCTCATGTCCCATGAGGTGTGAAGCTTAGTGGCTCATAGGTGGGGAAACAAGTGACACTGGGGCGAGGAGTCACAGCATGAGGTCGGTCTCAGATAAGAAGTGAGGGCACACTAAGTTGGTTTGTCACAGACCAAAGCAGGACTTAAAACACTTTTCCTTTCTTTCAAATTCTCCAAACAACTATCAGACATGGGAGTGTCTTCCCCTTTTTCAGCACAGGCTGATCTCTCTGTGCAAGGAGATGTAGTGTCCAGTCTCTCAGGTACTTTGGTTGTTCCATCAAGACCACTGTGGCAGGAAACCATAGGTGAGGCTGTCTGTTCCCTCGAAATGCCTAGTGTTGTAGTTCCTCATTAGCATTCCAGGACCAACATCAAATGGGAATATCAGTAAATTGGAATTGGTTTAAAATGACTGCAGCACTGCTCAGTGCTCAGTTACAGTCTTCTGAAATGCCATCCCCATTTTTGCACGACCATTCCAGCTGTGGCTGGAGTCCAAAGTGATTCATGAGTTGGACTGGGAAATGTCTGTGCTTGCCCTGGCATGCAGATGTTTTCTAGCTGCTTTCTCTACACTCCTCTTACAGCATCTCAGTGGCCAAGATGAAATAATTGCAGTAGATCTTAACTACATGAAAACAGGAGTGATGGACAGGTGAGGTGAGAGGGAGGCTCATGGCTGGAATCATCATGGTCATCCATGAAAAGGAGGCAGATCCCCCATGCCCTGCAGAGGAAACTCTGTGGGTTTCTGCTCCCTGGCTCTGTGCAGGTCTGCCTACTCTGCAAGGAGCTGGGAAAGTGATGACTTTGGGTGCTGCTTGGGGCATCAGAGGGGCAGGAGGGATCACAGGGCCCCTGCATGGGACAGGCAGGAACATTCCTGGGCTCGCTCAGCCCTTGGCGAGCTGGTGTGTAAGAATTTTGGCACTGACTGACGCACTGTGCTTGGTTTCTGCAGCCCATCTCCGGAGGAGGGAATGGGTGATGAATTTGACCTGATGGATCACTCAGATCTCTACATACTCGACTTCAGTACGTGAGCACTTCCTGCCCAGCCTGTACCTCTTGCCACAAGGTGCCCTGTGAGCAGGCCCTGCTGTGAAGCGCCCAGCTGTGCCCTCTATAGCTCCAGGTGCCATGTCCTGGAGCCAGACAGCTGTGTCTGACCAATGTGCTTGGCTTAAGGCAGAGCAGCCAGAGGTGCTGTGTGCACTCCTGCATGCAGACCTCTTGTGGGAGCACAGAAACCACCCCAGCTTGTCCCTGGTGTGCACTCTGCCTTGTCCCTCAGACAAGGCTCTGCCCTGTTTCCTGTGGCACTGGTTGCATGATGCTGGAGCCTCCATGGTGTCCAGTCAAGGCCTGCTGTAGCTTAGCTGCTTTCTTTTCACAGGCCCCAGCCTGAAGACGCTGTGTAAGCTAGCAGTGATTCAGTACAGCCTGGACCAGTCCTGCCTTCCCCACGATATCAGGTATGGTGTGCCTTGCTGGGAGGCCACTCTGTGGGTGCTCCCGGACCCTGAGGTGCTCCATCCCTGGCTGAGGGCTGCCCGGGGCCCTTGGCGCTGTGCACCTTTGAGGTGGGCTGGGCTGGAGACTATAGCTGAGGCTGACATGAAGCAAAGCTGCTCCAGCCCTGGGCACTGTGCTTGTGCTTTCTCTCAGTGTATCCTCTTGGTGTGTTACAGATGGGAGCTCTCAGCCATGACAACGAACAGCACCATCAGCCGCCCCATTGTGTCCAACCAGGGCTGAAGACAACTCATCCTTCTACCACCCTGCCCTCACCCCTCCACATACTGACCTCTTGCTCCACTGCCTGCATGAATTTTTTAGCCCTTTCAAGCAAGGAATGTGTGAGCTCGGTTTGTCTTGCCCTAGCTAGGCGTCCCTCTGCCCTTGTCATGCTTTGGGCAGCACGAGTGGACAGGCAGAGCTGGTCACTGGGGTAAAAACTGTCTGGCCCCAGCAGCACAGCTGTGACCCCTCTCCTTGCTGGTGGCTCTAGAGCTTCCTTCCCTTTGCCTGTGGAACTGCAGCCATGCTGTCCGGTGTCCAGCCACTTTCCAAGCACCTGAATCAACTCTTACCACCAGCCGTGGCCCTGGGGTTGAGGTCAGGGTCAACCTGAACTGTTCCTGCGTTGCCTCAAGAGAGCAGGAACCACTACACCTGCTCCTGCCAGCACTGACAGCTTCCTGGCCCTAAATGGAAGGCCCCAGCTCCAAGCTGAGCCCAGTGTGGGGGCCTGGGCCCAGCTGGACACTGCCCAGCTCCCATTGTAAAACAGCAGCTGGGGGAAGTTTTATAAATGGTGAGGCAGACATGGTTTCTGTGTGTCCTAGCAGATGAACTGGGAGAGAAAAGGTGTGAGAGGGGAGAGAATGAACCAGGTGCCTTTCCCTGAAGCTGTGGGCCACTAATAGCTTGTGGCAGCAGCAGGCAGTGGCCTGGGGTGGGGAAGGGAAGCTGAGCTCCGCCCAGCAGCACTGCTATGGGGTACCTGCCTCCTGCCCAGAGTTGTGCTGTCCTGCAAGAGGACAGAAGGAAAGTGGTGTATGTCTCCTGGGCTGTGCTGCCTCAGGTAGGTGGATGCTCTGTAGCTTCCTGCTTCAGGGCTGGAGGTGGAGGGATGCCTGGGACAGCCTTCCTGCGTGGCACAGAGGGCTGTGCTCAAGCACTTTCCCACCAGCATGAGGCATCTGATGTGAAGAGGAGCTCCAGTGGCAACTGTAGTGGGGCTAGTGCAGAGAAAGCTAGGGAAGCACTCAGGGTGTTTCCTGGGATGTAAAGTCACAGGGGCAGCCAAGATGGTGGTGGCTGCATGCCAGGAACCGGGGTGGCAGACGGCCCAGACTATCTCCCCTGCCCTGAGGGCTGGCACATAGCCAGGGTCAAGTGTTCATCCAGCAGCACAAGGTTGCAGAGTTGCCTGGGCTCCTCAGCCTGCAGGAGGTGGCCAGTGCAAGCACAGTGGAGCAGTGTGGAGTGGCGTGAGAGCAGTGAATACCCTGTGGCAAGAGAACAGAAGGCCCCACAATTGCGACAAGAGCTTGTTCTTCACACACTGGCAGCACCTCGCCGTGACAGGTGATGAGCATCATTGGCCTGGAGGAAAACAGGGAGTGCTGTGACAGCACATCCGGCCGAGGGCGAGCAGCCCCAGCCTGGGCTCATCCTTTGTCGTCCTTGGCACCTGCAGGTTACCCAAGAGGACTTAGGAGAACATCTGCCCTGTGTTGTCCAGCAGCTCTAATTCCGTTCCTCTGTCAGCTGCCTCAGCCACAGGCAGTCTCTCAAGCTCTGAAATAAATGGTGGAGTTTTTTTGCCGTGCACTGAAGCACCGAGCTTGCTCTCCTTGCAGGGTGCCAGGCACTAGGAAATGCCCCCTGAGCACCCAGAGTCCCTACTGTGGGTTACGTGGTTACAATTCTGACCGTGAATGGCTGTCACTGAGAGGAACCACAGTCTCTGGGGCATCAAGTAGAGACAACAGGCCCCAGAAAGGCTCAGTACCCCACGCCAGCTGCCTCTAGGAGAGCAAATCTTTGCAGGGGAGAAGTGTTCTCTGGGAAGAAAATAAGGTGCTCATCAGGAAGAGGGGTCACTGACACTCCACTCCTCTTCAAGGGTTCTGTTGGGTTCAGGGGTGCTGTGGCTCTAACCTGCCTCTGCCAGGAACCTGCTGCAGGCCTGGGCATGGGACACTGCTCACCACCTTGGTCCAGGTGTCTCCAGTGCTTCTGGAGCTTCAGCTCCTTCTCCCAGCACCCAGCTCGGTCATCAGTGATGCTGGAGAGCAGCTCCAGTCAGGCAGACTAGACACAGGATGTTCTGCGAGGCTGGCAGGAGCTGGGCAGATGTCTGCCCCACAGGGAGATCCCTGCTGCCTTTGTCACTGCCCCCTCCTGAGCGGCAGGTTTGCTTTAAAGACCCTGGCTTCCTTTTATTACTTCCCCTCTCAAATTTCAGCTGGCTGCAAGGGCTATTTTTAGCAGCCTGCCTTCTAAAAATAGCCCTGAGCTGTTTGGAGTTTCGTCACAAGAGGTAACTCTCCCCGTGAGTGGCTTGGCCTCTGCACCCCAGGAGGGTACAAAAGGAGGCCAGGAGCAGCAGGGTCAGCAGGTTCAGCCACAGCCCGAGGGGAAGGAGGCAGCGGTTCCCTGTCAGCTTCAGGCCATCCCAGCCCCGGCAGCATGACCATCTTCTGCAGCCACTGCCACCGGCCACTGCAGGCAGAGATGAGCTGCCTGCCGAAGAGGGCCAAGCAGGCGTCCAGTGCCTCGAGGCCGTTCAGGTGAGCTCCCTCCCGCCTCCTGCCCTCCCTCAGGGCTGGGATGGCCTCCCAGAACCCCGGGGTAGCTGGTGTAGGGTCTGATGGCCCTTGCAAGGTGCTGACACCAGCATGGAACAGTGGGACTGCCAGCTGGCACATGGAGAGGAGGTGCAGGAATTTGGAGGGGCAGAGGTGGTTTAGGTGGTTTAGGAGGAAAGGCATATTGTACTGGGCTGGGGTGCACATTCCAGCACTGGATGCAGTTTCCATCCTTGTGGTTTAGTGGGGAGGTTGTGTCACTTGGGCTCTCCACCAAAGCACAGGTTGTTGTCCAACGTGGTGCCCAGCAGGAGAGGCACCAGCCATACCAGCAGCGTGTGCCTCTAGGTAGGTTCAAGCACCTCTGCCTGTGCCCACAAGGTTTGCTCTCTTAGAGGCAGCAGCTGGCACAGGTGCTGAGCATCTCCACTCCATATCTCCGAGCTCACAATTCTTCCCACAATGATGAGCAGGGAATGCTGTCCCTTTCCCTCCCTGGACACGTGTCCCAGATGGCTGGCTTTGCAGGTCAACCAAGAGTGCTTCCAAGGCTCGCCGAGACCAGATCAATGCGGAGCTGCAGGCGCTGCGCTCCCTGCTGCCCATCTCTGCACAGGAGAAGGAGCGGCTCTCCTACCTCCATACCATGGCCCTCGTGTGCCTCCGGCTGCGGGGGGCTCAGCTGTTCCCTCCAGGTACCCTCAGCACTGCTGTACTCCACGCTCGCTTGGTTCGGTGTGGGGCACTGCCCCTGCCTTATCCAAGACAGCACTTCACCCTCATCCCCCTGCAGGCTTGGCTCCTCCTGTGGGACCGGCCCTTGGCACAGAACTACTCTCCCTGCTCCCGGGCTTTCTGCTTGTGCTCTCAGCAGACAGCAAGCTGGTCTACATCTCAGAGAACGTGGCTCAGGTCCTGGGCCTCTCCGTGGTAAGGCCTGCTCACTGGGCATTTGCAGTCACTGTCCCCATACCCATCCTAGTGTCTTTATTGCATGCACTGCACGCTGCCCTAGCAGATGCTGGGCTGGCTCCAGCAGGCTGTGCACCCACGATGCCAGCCAGGGCCCACTGAGACAGGCACAGTCTCTGAGGGCAGCCCCCTCTTTGTCAGGTGGAGCTGCTCGCCCAGGGGGACACAGTCTTTGACATCCTGGATGGGCAAGTGGGAGAGGATGTGCAGAAGAAGCTCCTCCTTGCCCTGGAGGACCCCGGCAGGGGTAAAGGAGGCCTCAGCTAGCATCTCATGGATCTTGCCACCCTGCTCTGGCCCTTGGCTGTGATTAGAGAGCCAGGGCCAGCCCTGCAGGGAGCAGAGCAAGGGAGCTCCTGACCCACTCTGAACGGTGTGTTTCCCTGCAGAAGTCACTTTTGTCAGCGAGATGCGCACATCCAAGGCCTTCCGCCTGCAGCACGGGGGGAATCGGGTTGTAGCAGTGTGCGGGCGCTTTGTGGCCCTCCGCTGGCCACCCTCCCCCTCCACCACAGCCTTCCTGGCCCTCTGCACGCCAGTTGTGCAGTCGCCCACAGATGGCGAAGCTGCTTCCCAGGACGACATACTCCAGAGCATGCATCTCCTGGACATGACGTTTATTGATGTCACGGAGAGGTGAGGGGTGCCTGCTTGCACCACAGCCCCAGCTGTACATCTCAGGCAGCAAGAATCATTTCCCTTCACCAAGCCTGTGTAGGGGATGCAGGCTAGACACTGCATGAGCACTGAGACTCTCACAAACACCTCCCAAACCTCTTCCCTCATTTACAACTTATAACAACCTCTGTTGTTTCATTCTCCAGCGCACAGCAGCTGCTCCTTGCTGACACGGTGCAGGCTCTGTACAGCACTCAGTCCCCACCCACCTTGTCTTCCCCAGTGTCACCTACCACCTAGGCTTCCACCGGGAGGAGCTGGTCGGTCAGTCGTGGTACAGCCTGCTGCACCCTGAGGATGCTGACCTGGCAGCTGCCCAGCACAGGGCCGTGGGTGAGTGTCAGGCCCGGGAATGTGCGTGCTGTCCCCTGGCTTCATGGTCTGGTTATGCCTGAAACGTGGCTATCCAGGACAGCAGCGACAAAGCGAATTCAGCCCTCCCTGTTGTGACTCCCTGGTCCAAAAATGATGAGGCAGGAAAGTGGTTACACACCCCATACACTGTCTATAAGTAGTTTCCAAGCTGGGGGTTGGCATCCTGCTTTGCACGGTATACAGAGGAGGGACAAGCCCACTTGAGCCCCATCTCTTTGGGAGGGCAGGACTGCTACGGACCTGACTCTGCTCTGTGTGGCTTCTGTCCCCCTGGGGCCAGACTAGTAGTAACCGGCGGCAGAGCTCATGGGGACAGCCTACGGGCTATCCAGGCAGCCTGGGGCCGTGTCCTGCTGCCGGCTCACGCAGTCCCTTCCCTTGTCCGCAGCGCTGGGGGCCGGGGCCGGGCCCGCAGCGGGGACCGCCGTGCTGCGAGTGCTGCGCAAGGACCGCGCCTGGACCTGGCTGCGCGTGTGNCAGCTCCGCGCCCTGGCCGACAGCCTCTCGCCGCCCGCCGCCGCCGCGCCCGCGCCCCGCCGTTGGCCCCGTCCCGAGGAAGCCGAGAACGATGCCTCTGTCTGCTTTGGGAACTCTCTCCTGCATCCTCCCCAGTTCCTCCGGTTTCCTTTTCAACAGCAAATAGGATGCAACGTTGCAAGTGNGTAGTAACCGGCGGCAGAGCTCATGGGGACAGCCTACGGGCTATCCAGGCAGCCTGGGGCCGTGTCCTGCTGCCGGCTCACGCAGTCCCTTCCCTTGTCCGCAGCGCTGGGGGCCGGGGCCGGGCCCGCAGCGGGGACCGCCGTGCTGCGAGTGCTGCGCAAGGACCGCGCCTGGACCTGGCTGCGCGTGTGGGCGCAGCGGGACGGCGGCTGCATCACCTGCACCTGCCGCTGCCTCAGGTGAGCGGGGTCCCAGGGGGCGGGGGCTGCATCACCNCTCTGTCTGCTTTGGGAACTCTCTCCTGCATCCTCCCCAGTTCCTCCGGTTTCCTTTTCAACAGCAAATAGGATGCAACGTTGCAAGTGTGCTCTCACAGGTGTCGAGTCTACAGAGATGCTGACATCCCTTGGTCTGCTGGCTGTACCTCTCCTAATGCAGGCCACTGTGTGTAACCACATCTCCTTTCGGCCTGCTGGTCACTTCTAACAGCTGCAGCTGATCCAGTTGGAGGCCATGGCAAAGCTTCGTTTCATACACTTAGTGCTCGTATTAGAAACTTTGTCTAGGCTGCGATAAATCCGGCATCAGGACGACTCAGTCTAGCAGCGCAGAGAGATCCAGATCTTGCACTTAAAACACTTATTGACTACTTAGTTGGATATCACCAGGGCTTTTGTGTACGTGACCCGTTCCTCAGAAAGGAACGATTTTTGCTTTAAAAAAAATATAAAAATAAATAAATAAATAAATAAACGCCGCTCCCCCACGTGACCGCCTCTGCCTGCGCGTGTCCCGCTTCCGGTTCCGCCGGTGACGCGCGGGCCGTTCCGGGGGCGCGAGGCCGGGTCCCGGGGGTGATGGGGCCGCGCCGGGAGGGGCCGGGGCGGACACGAGGACGAGCCGCCGCCGCCACGGAGAGCGAGGAAGAGGCGGCCGTGGAGCAGCCGCTCGGGAGGCTGGAGCCGGCAGAGGAGGGCTCTGGTGACAGCGACGACGGAGGGAGCGTGGCGGGGGCTGGCGGGAAAGGTGAGGGGGGCCTGGCGGGAGCGACTCCGGGAAAGGCGGCGGCCTCAGCTCCGGGCGCGCCTCCCAGCGCGGTCGGGGCGTCACGGACGCTCGTTTGGTGGGAAACGAGTTGCTAAATGGCTTGGTGCCCTCTCGTGTTCCAGCTCCTGCATCCCTCCCTCGCCTGCCCAGCTGAGCTGCTCGGGATCACCGGCAGGGTTTGCGCCGGAGCTGGGTGAGAGGTCCCTGAAACGAACACGTGTAGGGGCCTCCTGTCCCCAGTCTCTTTCCCAGTGCGTGGAATCACAGAACCATAAAATGGTTTTTGTTGAAAGGGACCTTAAGGATCACCCAGTTCCACCCGCCCTGCCGTGGGCAGGGACACACCTCGCACTAGGCCAGGTTGCTGTGGAAGATGTCACATCTCAGGGACAACTGCTCTGTGCCAGTTTAGATGTGCAGGAGCACGAGAGGCCCTCACAGGACAGGAGAGTGGAAGAAGCAGGTGATGCGTGGCTGTGGGCACAGCGAGGGCTGAGGGCGGTGGGGGTTCTCATCCACAGCAGCAAACAGTTTGGTTTCCTCGTCTCAGAATGATCCAAGTGAGAATGAAAACCTTACAAAAAATACAGCAAAAGCCCTTGAAGGGAATTGTGAGGGAGTGGACATTGGTGTCAGCTGCAGGGCACAAAACAGCGTGTCACAGGTGTGAGGAGTCACTGGTTGCCTTGTGAAGGGGTCTCCAGGGTGTGTCTGCGTGGGGCTGTGGGGGAGGCACATCTCTAGAGGTGAGATTTTGGCAGTGGGATTCAGAGGTGGGCAAGGTGCCTCACCATCTGTTGTAGGCATTTTGTTTTCCTCTGGTGAGGAAATGGTGGACGAAGCTCAGAGAGAGGATCACTGACAGGCACTCTTTCCTTCCCACAGCTGGATGGCAATGGGAACAGCAGTTTTGATTTTGCCATCTGTCAGGGTGCTTTGTGATCTTGTTTCTGGAGCAGAAGGAGTTATATTAGAGTCCAGCACTGATTTTGTCTCAGCAGGGAACAACTGGGCAGATATCAGGTATTTCTTTAGGCCATCTGTTCTTGCATCCTGGACACTCTGATGTGCTCTGTAGGTTGTATAGCTCTCTGCAGGTTCAGCTGAGGCAGGCATAAGGTGTCCATGTGTCACAGGAGTCTGTGGGAGGAGAGGAAACATGAGGAGGCTGTGCTTGAGAGCAGGAGATGCCCCTGTTATCAGCAGGTAACAGAGATGGAAAAAGAAAGAAACAATCCACAAAATAATGGACGAAGGGAGAAAATGGCAGGAGGGAAAATTAAATGGACGACAGAGACAGCAGAGAACAGGTAAGTTATATTCAAAGGGGAAAAAAGGAATTTAAAAAATGGGAAAATTAAGTCCTAAAGAAAGAATGCAAGGAACAAGGAAAAGAAGCTAATCTTGCCTTTTTAACCAGAACCTTTTCACACACCGTTGCCCAAATCTGCTGCCCAGCAGTGAATGCCTGCTGAGACCATTCACTTCTGCCCCAGAACAGGCTTCTTTTTTTATAGCGATGTCCAGTGATATTTTTATCACTGTGAGTGGTTAATTCAATCTCCTACAAATAGGCAGTAGGATGTATTTCATGGACTGATACTACTCTGTGGAAATAATTTTCCCCATTAGGTTTCGAGTCGTCAGGTTTGGTCTCCTGTACCAGTATTGAAATGCTTTATCAGTGGAAATTCTGCATGCCTTTGCTTTGTCTGATTTATACCAAATCTCCTTTTGGCATCATTTTATATGGTGTCTTTATCTCATTTTCACTGAAGTCTTTGCTATTTAAACAGTATTACTTTAGAATTGCAGCCAAATGGAATATTGGAGTGCAAGTGATGGTGCCTTGTCTTCATCAAGTCCCAAGAGTATCTTCTACGTCATTATTCCTTTCTTTTAATGCTTTCTTTGTCCTTTTGAATGTCCTTGTTCAGAATTTGGATAAGGGGGAATGTTTAGGGGGAGCAGTGCAATGAAATCATGCTGTATTCACATTTCCTTTGTCCCTTGTGCAGCAGACTGGATAGCCACTGTTCCCATATCCCACCTCAGAGCACTAATGAGCATCATCAAAGCAGAGTTCCTGAGCATTCAGAAC
This sequence comes from Promerops cafer, assembly GCA_013398275.1. Lineage (NCBI taxonomy): Eukaryota > Metazoa > Chordata > Aves > Passeriformes > Nectariniidae > Promerops > Promerops cafer. Next base: position 72,736 of record VZSE01009956.1, on the reverse strand, counting down.
AAGCAAAATGAAAACATTTATTGAGGCAGCTCTTGGCTGTGCCCATTATGTTCTCTGGCTGATGAGAGTAGTTTCTGAAAGTCTTGGTTATTGCCAGGATGAGAGTGCTTGGGATGAGTCCATGCTCTGAGCCAATGTGACTGACCTCATGCTGCTTCTTGAATTTGGCAAAGCACACACAAACCTTGCTCATGGGGCAGTGTTTGGTGTTTGGGAGTGAGTGGGCTACAAGAGCAGCTTGGGGGGCACATGGCATCCAGCCAAGGTATCACAGGCTGTGATGGTTTCTGCTGGGCCACAGTTGGGGTGTTTTGTATTGCAAAGGCTCATGTGCCTGTCACTGCTCAGAGGTGCTGAGCAGGCAAACACCACCTAAGTCAGTTTGCCAAGGTTTTCCCTTCTGGAAGGGACACAGTGCAAACCCCTTCTTGCCCTTACTTGAGAGTGGAATGAGCATATGCAAGTGCTGACTGAAGAAATGCTTTCAGTTGTTGGTTCTGAACACCTAGAGGTATAAATCTAGAATAAAGAATAGTATGATAATAGAGATGATAATATTTTTGCATTCTGGTTATAAGAAGCATTAAAGGTTACTGACATTAAGGGATATTAAAGAAACATTAAAGTGGGAAAGTCAGGACTGAGAGGTGACGCCTCAGAATTCGCAGTGCCCGGTGTAGAGCTCGTACTGCTCTTTGTACCAGGTAAAAACTTTGTACTGGTCTTGTGTGTGCTGTTGAGTGGAGAGAGAAGCAAAGACACTCTGGGGAGAGGGGGAGGCTGCTATATTTTAGTGGTAAAGACTGAAATGATCAATGGGAGAGGAATCAAAGGCTGAGAGATGCAGTGGTTTCTTTCTGCTGTGCAGTTGTACAGGGATGGCACCACTATGCTTGTGTCACTGTCTCAAGCTCTGAGACATCTCTCTTGGTGGAGTTTGGGGGTGAGAAAGGCCTTGAGAAGCTGTTCAGTTCAGGTGTGCCCTGTGCTCTCTTCCAGATCAATCTGACATGTCTTTTGAGGAGCTCCTGCGGGTTCAGAGTGATGTACGTACGAGAGTGAGCAAGAAGGTGCCTGGTGGGAAGAAAACTGCAAAGCCTACCAAAGCTACACTGAAGCAGCAGCAAGGGAAAAAGGGGTAAAGAGGCTCTTTTGTGATCAGAAAAATGTGTGTGTGTGCGCTTTCCGCATTCCAGAAATTACACTGGGAGCTCCTCACAGCAGTGGTGTTGCCTTGGAGCTGGTGAGGATCTCCTTTAATGTACTGGACAATAATGCCTGTCATTCTAGTGTTTCATTTGGGAATGGTCTGGTGCTGTTTTCAGAGCTCTTAATATGCTGTTCTCTTCAAATCCCCAGTAGCCATGTGTCACGTGACAGTTAAATTGACACTTAATGCCTTTATATCCTCTATATTAATGCACTTGTAACCCTTGGCATGGTGTGCCTCTCGAGCTCTGTGACAGTGTCCACTGTAACCTGAAATAGTTGCCCTGCTGGTTCCTAAACCCCTTCCAGCTTATCAGTATCTTCTGCCTGGCTCTCACTGGCTGGAGGTACAGTCACAGACAGTTGTTCTGGAATTCCTTTCATCCTTCTGCTGCTATCTCATCTGTGGCTTGTCCATATTCATTTTCCTTTTTTCCCCTCTCTACAGTACTTGCCATCCCAGACTTTTTCCTGCATTCAACACAACAAAAGCTATCATATCTTTTTACAGTTCTCCACAGGCCCCCATTGGTAACAGCAATACCTTTACCCCTTATTTGCAGTATTTAGCTAGTTTTCAGTCCTCAGAGTGGCACCCAAGTGATTTCAATGGGTTTTTCCTCTGTTACACTGGCACTCCCTAACTTATTTCAGAATCTCTGCTCAATGCACGAGCAGAGAACACAAAATACATTCCTCCTGCCATAAAGAGTTGATTAGGATAATGTTTCTGCTTTACTTTTTACCCAAGACTCTGGGGGATTTTGTGTAGTGCAACATCTTCTCACGGTGTCTCTATTTCTGCCACACAGTTTGCATAATTCTGCTTTTGTTTAATTCCTCTAATCCTTTAAGTGATGTATTGCTGTAAATCCCACATGCTTTTTATCTCATGTTTTTGTTATGGAAGGGAGCTTCTTAAAGAAAGGGCTTCAGGAAAATCCCCTGGCACTGAGCTGGCTTCAGCAGTGACTCCAAAGCATTGTGCAGGGTTGTAGCCTCAGCGAATGTGAGAATACACTGAATGCTGCCCTGAGAGGGATTTGGAAAATTTGTGCCTGTGGGGTTGTGTTCCTGCCCCAGTGTCCCTTGTGGCTGGCTGTGGGTGCTCTCAGCAGGTGGTTCACAGGTTTCTTATGTTTCTGATAACTTGCCTAATGTACTGACAAATCACAGGATGCAGCACCCAAGTAATATCCAACAGCATCCTGTTCTCCCACCTTATCCTGGCTCCCTCATATGCCTGAAACATCAAGCTGTGAAGGCCTGCGTTGCAGGGAGAACTTGTTCCCATAACTGGTTGTCACTGTGATCCTCATGGTCCTGATTCATTGTGGAGTCTCTTTCAGGACATGTGCCATATGCTGTGCAGCCCATTTTCCTGGGGGCTGCCTTTTTCCTTACTGGTATAAACTGGGCCTCCTCACTGAGCCTGCCACAGTGGAATTGGCTTCTCTGTGTTACTACCAGGCCAGTGCAGAGATTCCCAGCTTTGACACTCACAAGTGCTGAGGAAGCTGGCAGATGTTATTGCTCAGCTTCTATCATCTGTGAAAGGGCATGGAGAGCAGGAGAGGTGCCTAAGGTCTGGAGGGAAGCCAGTGTCATTCCAGTCTTCAAAAAGGGCAAGAAGGGAGGACTTGGGAAACTACAGACCAATCCTGGAAAGGTCTAGAGTGCTTCATTCTGGAAGAATGTGGAAGAAAAGAAGGTTCTTGGGAATGGTCTACATGGATTCACCAAGGGGAAATCTTGCTGACCAATGTGGTAGCCTTCTGTGATGGCATGACTGGCTGGGTGGATGAGTGGATGTTATGTACCCCGACTTCAGCAAGGCTTTTGACACTGACGCCCTTAATATCCTCTTAGGCAAGCTCAGGAAGTGTGGATTAGATGAGTGGACAGTGAGGTGGATTGAGAACTGGCTGAATGGCAGAGCTTAGAGTGTCATCATCAGTGGCACAGGGTCCAGCTGGAGGCCTGTCACTGGTGGTGTCCCTGGGGATCAGTACTGGGTCCAGTATTGTTCAACCCGTTCATCAGTGACCGGGGTGAAGGGGTAGGGTGTCCCTCAGCAAGTTTGCTGACAGCATGAAGTTGGGAGGAGTAGCTGGTACACAGAGGGCTGTGCTGCCATTCCATGAGACCTGGACAGGCTGGGCAGCAAAGAACCTCCTGGAATTAAACACGGGCAAGTGCAGGGTCCTGCACCTGGGGAGGAACAGCCCCAGGCACCAGCATGGGCTGGGGGTGACCTGCTGGGCAGCAGCTCTGCACAGAAGGACCTGGGGGCGCTGGTGGACAACCAGCTGTACATGGGCCAGCAGTGCCCTGGGGGACAAGAAGGCCAAGGGGATCCTGGGCTGCATTAGGAACTGCATTGCCAGCAGGTCAGGGAGGTGATCCTGCCCCTCTGCTCAGCCCTGGTGAGGCCAGTCTGGAGTGCTATGTCCAGTTCTGGGATCCTCAGGACAAGAGAGACGTGGAGCTCCTGGTCCAGTAGAGGGGGAAAAAAAAAAGATTAGGGGACTGGAGCATCTCTCCTATGACAACAGGTTGAGGGAGCTGGGCCTGTTTAGCCTGGAGAAGAGACAACTGAGAGGGGACCTTATCACTGCAAATATGTTAAGGGCAGGTGTCAAGAGGATGGGGCCAGGCTCTTTTCAGTGGCACCCAGTGACAGGACAAGGGGCAGTAGTGAAACACAGGGAATTTCACCTGAATATGAGGAAAAACTTCTTTACTGTGAGAAGTTTTTTACTGTAAGGGTGACTGAGCACTGGAACAGGCTGCTCAGTGAGGTTGTGGAGTCTCCTTCTCTGGAGATACTTAAAACCCACCTGGACGCAATCCGGTGCAATCTGCTTTAGGTAACTGCTTAAGGAAAGGTTCCTTCCACCCCCAGCAATTCTGTGACTCCATGAGAGAAATAATCTGTACAGCACATTTATTGATGCAGGTGGTGGGTTTTCACTTGATACAGTGGAGCTGTTCCAGGTTCTGTATAGGGTTGTTTTAACCACACATTGATATATTTGGTTGTTGTAGCCTTCTGTGGCTTTTGACTGAGTCACCTCTTTGCTTTCTATAGGTATCATGGTGAGGATTGAGCTGGGAAAGTCTGTTGTACAGTAATGTTCTTCTGAGGGTCCAAATGACCTCCCAGCGTATTAGCTTGGGCCTCATTCTGACGTCTGCTCCTCTTAAATACATTTTTCTTGTTTTTAGGCCATTGGAGATGTCTGCCAAGAAGCCTGTGCCTTTCCTGCGACAAGTTGTCCCTGTTAGGAGGAAGGTAGGTGCTGCCTCTCCCCAGTTCAGGACTTCCCTTAGTGCTTCTGACAGGGAACACACATGGGAATGGGGCTACTGCAGATGGCACAGGCTACTTCTGGAGGACAGGGCTGGACCACTGTGGGGTGCAGACAGTGACAGTGTTTCCCTGGGGAGAACAACGGGTGGGTTGGAGCAGCTGCAGGTTAGCTTGAGAGCTTGTGACCCAGACATTTCTAGAAGGTGCAGTGATTGCCACCAATGACAGTTCCACTGCAAACCGTGGTCATTGTTCAGTACTAATCCCAGAAGTTCAGATGTCCATCTACTTTCCAATCTGAATGTAACTTTTGACTTACCATTGCTGGATATCAGAATATGGTAATTTCCACAGTTAGAGACCTCTTTTTGTCCCTCCCTTTTTTCATGACCTTACCCAGCTAATCTGTGAAAATCTAGATAGGTTTGAGCTCCCAAATCCATCAACTTGACAACACATATTCAGCCAGCTCTTGGTCTGGGAGCTGCAGGTGTTTGACAGCAGCACTCCTGCTGTTACTCCTGGATATTCCTGGGTGGCAGACTCGCATATGGAGATGTCTGTCGCATGGTAAACTCAATGCAGGCATTGGGCAGACTTTGGGAATGCCACCTTGACCATCGTACTCGAGCTGTGCCAACTGCAGATATTTCACTGGTGGGAGCATAACATTGCTGGGGAAAAAAATTGGCTGATCCATGAAGGGAGAGTAAGCAGGCTGTTAACAGGGTAACACTGGCTACAGCTCTTGCCTTTGCCTTCCCTGCTGACAGGTCCAGAGAGACCCTCGATTTGATGACCTGTCTGGAGAGTATAAGCCTGAAATATTTATGAAGACATACAGCTTCCTGGACAGCATCAAGAAGCAGGAGAAGGAGGTGATGCTCTGTGCCTGTCCTTGCCTGAAGAACCTTGCTTGGCAGGGGCTACTTCTTCAAAGGCTTTTCACAATGGAGGTGACAGGTAGGCAGTCACGCAGCTTTCTGCTCTCTTCTTCAGATGGTTCAGAAGCAGCTGAAGAAATGCCGGAACATGGAACAGAAGGAGAAACTTCAGCGTCTCCTGAACCGTATGGTGAGTTCAGTGCAGCATCTCCTCTCTGTGAGGCACTGGGAGAGAGGATGTGTGACCTGAGGTCTGCCTCGATGCTGACACAGGCCATCCTTTTTGTACAGGCACAGCAGGAACAGGCACAGAAAAAACAGCAGAAGTTGAGAGAGAGGGAGCTGTCTTTGAAAAGACAACAGAGGGAATTGGCCAAGCAGGGAAAGAAACCCTTCTTCCTAAAGAAATGTAAGTACTTGGTGTGAGCATGCTGCACGAAGATCTAGAGGGACTACTGCTGGCAGGAATTCAAGCACTGGAAGCAAGGTGTCCGTACTATTGCACACAGCTGTGGGGGAATTATTCTAGTGCTGTTACTCAAGGGACAAGCTAAGCCTGGACCAGGGAGGGAGAGGTGAGAAGGGGCTGCTCTTAGAGATGTTTTGGGCTTCAGTTTAAAACTTGACTTCCCTCTCCTCTACAGCTGAGAAGCGGAAATTGGAACTAGCTGAGAAGTATGCAGAGCTGAAGAGGAGTGGAAAGCTGGAGAGCTTCCTGAACAAGAAGAGGAAGAGGAATGCCATCAAAGACAAGCGCCATCTGCCCTCACAGAAGAACTTGTGACTGTTGGACAGTCATGCTGTTGTCTGGCACTGGCTCATTCTGCCTTGGCCAGGCCTGGAGGATGGTTATCCCTCTTCCCAGGATCTGCCTTCCACTGTACAGTGATGCTGTAAGGCAGCAGATCAGGGGCTGAACTGAAGGAAGTATGGGTTTTTTGTAGCTGAAGTACCTTCCTTGCTTGTGGTTTAGATCATGCCTTGTTGGTGACAAGTGTGTGGTGCAGATGCTGATGGTGATGACAGCTGTCTTTGCCCTTGCACCTGCTCATCTCTAACTCTAGCAAGGAAAGCATGAGTCCTGCCCTGCACTGCTGGCTCTACTCTGGGTTCTTTCAGACTTCCACTGAGGCAGAAAAGGATGTGGGACAATGCCTGCTCAGAGCAGCAACCCTGACTTCAGATCAGGTTGCCCAGGGCTGCTTTGGTGGGTTCTGGTAATGTCCAAGGGCAGATGCCCTCACGTCTCTTGGCCTCTGCTCTACTGCTTCAGGTTCTCAAGATGGAACTTTTTGTTCCCTCATCCAGGAAACCTGCCTGGTGTTAGTCCATAATCATTGTCTTGTTCTCAGTGAAGTGCCTGGCTCTGTCTTCTCAGCAGCTTTGTCACAGGTGGGAGGGGTGGGTGGGAAAGGGGTGCTGTAAGGTCTCCCCAAAGTCTTTTCTTCCTAAGGGTGAATGAATCCTGTTTCCTCAGCCTTTCCTAGCAGTGCTCCAGCCTCTGACAGCTTTCACATACTCAACTGGAGTCAGCCCAGACAACCAACAGCTATCTTTTGGTGGCCCAGCATGGACCAGTATGTGGAAGTAGTCTCACAAGAGATGAGTAAAGGTGAGAGGATCATTCCACGTGGGCTGCTCCTGGTGATGCAGATCTAGGTGTGGCTGGCCTTCCTCGTACACCGGGCATGCTGTGACTGCTCAGGTATTGCTGCTTGGGATCTCTCCTTCAGAGCAGCTTGGTTTCTCAGGGTCATCTGCACAGGGTTATTAGTACTTCTAGGAAACGGATCCTGTATGAAATAAAGCACTGTCTGTGCTGTTACAATCAAAAGTGTTTGACCTTAGGGGAGTCAGTGCCTCTCTCCAATATCCCACTAGCCCTCTTGTTTCTCCTTGTTCCATTTTTACCCTGTTTGCCATGGCTGTGCTGACAAGGGGATGGCTCAGATGACCCCATTGTGACAGGTCAGAGTGTGCTGGGAGAGTGCCTGGGCACAGCTGTGCTGTGTGGGTGGCTGCAGGTGTTTGGGGCCTGGGGACAGGCCTTGCTGGGAACAAAACATGGAGCAGGGAGCAGGTCAGCTGGCCTGAGGGTGTTGCTGAACCACTTGCCTCCACTGTAGTTCCTGTGGCTGATGTAAGTTCTGCTCTGGTGAGAGGGCTTAGTGGAAGTGGGGGAAGGCAGTAGACACGGGATGTGCCAGCTTGGCTAGAGACCTGCTGCCAGGGCCTCGCTGAGGGGTCACATGGCACTCCTCAGCATTCCTGAGTCCCTGTGTCACTGTCCCCTGCTGGTTGTAGGACTGGTGCACCCCCAAAGTGATCCTGCTTTCCCCTCCTGCCCCTCTGGAGCTAACGGTCTTCTTCCTGCTGTGGCCTGTGCCTGCCTGCAAAGAGGACATCCTCGCTGGGATGTCACCTGCTTCTGCTCAGCATGGTGGTGGTGAGCAGTGAGCCTGTGGCTTGTGAGCCTGTGGCCCGTGTGCCTGCCAGCTCCTGGGCACAGCACCCTCAGCAGGGGAAGCCCTGGGGCATTGCCCAGCTCAGCCAGGGCTGAGGTGCTACTGGGTATTGGGCAGGAGGCAGCATGGCAGCACCAGCTCCAAGGGAAGCAGATGCTTCCAACATCTCCAGAGAGCTTCCTACGGCTGGGGAGCTGCTCTTTCCAGTAGCCTCCCTGCCTCAAGCAGCTGGCTTATTTTCCTTGTTTCTAAGGCGATTTGGGCAGACCTGCACTGGTGTCCCTCCAGGTGGAGTGTGGGGACTTGCTGTGGGTGTCCCTGGGCATGACTGGTCCCAGCTGATGTGACTGCACTGGTTGCACAGGCGGTGGTAGCTGACAGCACTGCCATGTGCACCCTGTCAGTGACACCCTCGGAGCCCACCAGATGCTCACGGGACCTGTGGGCCAGGAGGAATGGCTCCAGACCCAGTGGCCTGGGATGCTGTCCCCAGCCCTAGGTGGTCACTGAGTGAGCCCCTCCACACGCTCTGCAGCTGAACAGACACCTCATCACACAAGGCCCCCACAGGAGTGGGGGGGATCTGCCTGCTGGCAGGGACACAGACATGAAAAGGCCGCAGGGCTCAGGTCTTTTATTGCAAAGAGGGAGATACAAAAAAAGGACAGTCACCCCTTTTTGGGTCCCCCAGGCCTGAAGCTGGCTGTGAGGGGTGACAGCAGGGCGAGGCCCAGGCCTTGCTCCCGCTGCATGGGGAGCTCAACTCACACAGTGGGGGGCAGGCTGCTGCCAAGGACCACAGCCAGGGCCAACCACAACAGAAAAGCGGGTGACCCGCTGTGTCCCCGTGTGGCACTGTGGCTGGCCAGAGAGCAATACCGCATGGGGAGCACTGGTAGGGAACCTGGCACAGGGTAGGGCTGCCTGGCCTCACCCAGACACAACTCATGGCAGGCGGCCCTGGCCTCCTCCCCTGCTCCGCTGTTTTACCAGGTGGGGTGCTGAGGTTCCAAACTGCTCTGCAGCCTCAGAGAGGCTGCTGTGGAGGCCCTCACCATGCGCCCCTCGGGGCCCTGAGCAGTTTCGCGCAGGGAAGGAGGGAGCAGGGCCGCTGCCCTCTGTCCAGGCAGGGAGCTCCGCAGCCTGCCCCAGGTTTGTAGGTACGGCCAGGCATGGGGATGCCCAGGCTGTAGCTCCTGCTGGCTCATCATGTGTTGTCCTGGGCCAGCTCCTCAGGGCAGGCAGGTTGGTCTCGGGCCTTGCGCAGCCCCTTGGGCGGCTGGGCTGGGGTGCTGTGCTGCGGGTCTGGCCCCGGGGGGGTGTGGTGCTGGTGCCGCTGGTACTGCACAAACATACAGACCTTCATCCCAATGGCCAGCATGTTCTTACCCATGAAGATGCTGGAGACTCGGGCATCCCTGAAGAAGACCATGTTGCTGCCTCGGATGAAGATGGTGGTGATGTTGACAGTGAGCATGCTCAGCATGGGGTACAGCATCATCCGGTGCGGCACGATGCCGATCCCCTGCATGCTGATCTCGCACAAGGACACGCACGGCAGGACCAGGAGCAAGATGTAGCAGTAGAAGAACATGATGCCCTCAGCCCAGAGCGGCAGCCCTTTCTTCTGAGGCTCCCACAGGTTGGCCTGGATGTCCAGCACATCCAGCATGTCCACAATGACCCAGAAAAGGCGGTTGCGGAGATCTTCCTTCTTCTTGAACGTTCTAACATACTCCATGTGCTCTGTGGCCACCAACAACACATAGAGAGCTGGGATGCAGATGGAGAGCAGCAAGGTCAACGCTTTGCGGGCTATGAGATCCAAGCTCTTCCGGTCAGCTTTGTAATTCTGGTACACAAAGTAGACTTTGATCTCCAGAACGAAGACATACAGGAACCATAGGATCATGGCATATCCTCGCTTAGCTGTCTTTACCTCTGCCCCAACCCAGATAGCCACATAGCGGAGGACCAGCAGGAAGCATATGTCACCCACTGCCACCATGACACAGATGCCCAGCTTCCTGGAGCCTTGGCTCTGCTCCACCAGGTAGGCATCCATGAGGACGAGGCTGGTCATGATGAGCACAGTGGAGAGGCACACATGGGGCTTGCTGACAGGTGGTGGGGGAACCATCCTGCACAGAGGAACAGGCAGGGTCATCAGGGAGTAGCTGAGATTTCCCATTTCCACCCTTGGACCCCCTTCTGCCACACTCTCCTTAACAGCTGTGGATGGCTGAAAGAAGGCAGGGAGCCATTCATGGAGTTCTCCCATCCTATGTGCCTGGCTTGTTCCAAACCTGCATATTTCTAGACAAAGAGCTCCTGAGACCCACCAGGCTATCCTGGTGGCATGTGTTGGCTGAAACCCAGCTCCTAGGAAGCACACAGTGGGGCAGGCTGGACACTTGGGACACTTCAAGCACTTGGGATCCTACTGCCTCTGGTAGCTCATCACACTGCCTCTGCCACCGTGAAGGGTACATGCCTTATTTTCCATGGGATTTCCCAGCCAGAGGTACTGCTTATATTTTCCCCCCACAAGGCAAGTTAAGACTAGACTTACGTGTTTAACCCAACCAGGCCCTTAAATGCTATGATCCAGGACCACTCTTTTTAGTCTCTTTATTTTCATGCACAGCACAAGATGAAGCCTAGCTTTTTTAGCCTGTCTTGTGGAGTGGGAGGGAAAAAATTGGCCCAATATTCAGTTCCCTTCAGGTTCACACCCCCCAAGAGCTTTGCCTAGAGCTATTTGCCAATGTCCACCCTGCCCCAACACCATAAACAGAAAGCAAGGAAAAGCAGCACGAGCCCACAGCTACAGGACACAAGGAGCTCTTCAACAGGCCCTGAATTTCTGTGGGATGCTCAGCTTTCCTGGGCTAGGGCAGAGCAAAGCACTGTCCCCAAAAGCACTCTGCGGGCCTTGCATGGCACCAGGGCTGTCAGACTCCCTCCCCCTAACCAAGCACAGCTGCAGGCAGCTGCCTTCAGAGGCAAGGAGGGAGGACAGAGCTGGGGTCTCATCAGGCAGAACTTGGCAGCTGCTCTGGAGGGGAGCCAGCCCCCCGGATGAAATGGAGGATGAAACTGGGCTGATGACTGTGTGGCACAGTGCTGCACGAGGGCTGCCCACGCAGAGCCCGCCTCTGCCACACCTGGGCTGTGCAGGTGCCCTGGGACACCATCCTGCTCATCCAGAGGGAAGCGTGCAGGTGGCACTTGACCACAGAGCAAATGCTTGGGAGCAGGATGGAGGCCGCACAGGTAATGGTCACCCCTGCACATGGATGCTCCTGGTGCTGACATTGATGGCACAGGGCCCTGGGCACAAGCTACCTGAACTCCTGCTTTTTGGCTGAGGGAGCAGGCGTCCGGCGCAGTCGTGCATCCCTGGGCCCAGCAGCATCCTGGCACGTTGCGGGAGGCAGCGAAGCCTGAACCTGTCAGACACAGGTGCCTCTCAGGGGGAGGGATCAGAGGCCGGTGGGCATGGGGGAGCCCGTGGATGTGGCACATCTGGAGCATGCCACACGGCCGGGGGCTCACCCACCCGGCATCCCACGGCCTGGCCGAGCCTCCGCGGGGGCTTGGGGGTACCCCAGGCCCCGGCTCAGCACGGCCCCGCCTGACGGACGTCCACCCCGTAACCCGAGCGGGGCCGCCCCGCCGGGCTTCGTCCCCTGGGAGCGCCGGGGCACCTCCGGCC
>VZSE01009956.1:0-61055 GCA_013398275.1 Promerops cafer | reverse complement strand
CGGGGACTGCGGCGGTCCCCGCCTCACCCGCGGGCCCGGCACCGCCCGCCGCTTCTTCAGGTCCGGTCCCCATGCCCGGGCTCACTCCCGCTGCCCGGCTGTCCTTATCCGCTCCCGCCCCAGGGCTACTGCCTGTATTCCCACCCGTCTCCAGCCCACGTCGTGCCCCGGCCAGACCCAGACCCCGCAGGGCCGCAGCCCAGCAGAGGCCCCAGGCGAACCTGTGGCGCCCTGGGAAGCCTGGCCTGACAAGGATGTCTGCCCTCCGGAAGGGACTGGGCCCCGACCTCTCCTTGCTGGGTGGAGATGGCAGGGGAAGGCATGCACCTCCATGAGCTGACACCCAGCTGTGCCGGTCTGCAGGGTCCTGGAGAGCCCCAGCCTCACCGGGCTTTGGTACCAATGGGCTTGGCACCACCCGGGGCTTGTGTGCAGATAAAGCAGGCCAGGGAAGGCAAAAGGTTTCAATTACCCTGCTGGACATACCTCTCTGCAACTGCTCTTCTATCAGCCTGAGCAGCTTATTGAATTTAACTCCAAACTTTCTTCTAATTTAGGAAGATTTAGGTCTTAGCTACACAGGGAAGGTTTTTCAGTGTATTTCCTGTCTGACTTTGAAATGCTTATTGTAGATACATGTATTTTGGAAGACAGGGAAGCTCTAAGATCTCTGGAGATGGGCTGTGAGCAAAACCAGTCATAGACCTGAGAGCAAGGACAAGTACAAGTGACAGAGTGACAGGGGAAGTGCAGCCCTCCTTGCAGCCAGCTGCTGACGGAGTGGCTGTAGGTCCCTGTTGGATCTAATGCCCTGGGGAATCTCAGCTGGCACCAGGAACATATAAATCTAACCTGTGGTGTCCTTGGCAAATGGAGACACTGGACCAGCATCCAGGCTTAGCTCATGTGTCCCATAGTGGGTGTGAACTGGTTGATGCAGGCAGGTGGAGGTCCTGTGTGAAGGGAGCAGAGCTCTGGGTTAGACAGGTGCAACAAGGTGAGGAGTTTGGCTGTGGGGGCATTCTCTTAACCCAGGAATAAACCGCAATCCCCAGAAGGGCTGAAAGAGCACAGAAACAAAGCAGCCAAAGCAACCTGCCTCCAAAAATGAAAGGAGACCTTGCAACTCGAGTGGAGAGCAGTGTGAGGCACAAGAGGGCAAGCTGATACTGCAAAAATCTACTTCTTTCCTCCAGGACACAGAAGCACTGGCTCTCGCTATCTGAGCAGTCTCTTGCAGGATGCAGGAAGGAGCAAAGGACCTCTGTCCATGGAGGCACCCAGGAAGGGGGACACCACAGAGGAATCCACATGACAGAAGTGGGAGAGGGGTGCTGGAGGAACCTACCAAGCAATGGGGCTAAAGACAAGATGATTCATCTGTGAGCTGGAATCATAAAACCCCTGAGTCTCCACTAGAGACTAGGACGGGAGGTGACAACATTCGCGTGGGAAGCAGTAAAGAGCTGCTTTAACAAGGCACATAAAAATAAGGAGCCAGAGCAAGAACAGATACTTCTGTGCTTCTCTAAAACACGATGCTGGAACGGGGGTGCCAGAGTTGGTATGTGGATGCATCTGTATCCTGGATAAAATGGAAGGGAACCAGAGAGGGTACACCAGGGTTCCCAGGCACATGGTCCCAGCTCTCTGGCTGCTGCTGGCTCCAGGCCTGGGTGGAAAAGCATCTTCAGCTTAGCCCTGTTCTGCCCATAAAACCTGCACCCCATCATTGGCACTGGAAAGTCCCTTTGGGCAGTGACAGCAATGCACTCAAAGGCTCAGAGAGATGGAGAAATCCATCAGTCATGTTAACATCCTCAAAGGGGAACTGTGGGAGGCAGAGGAAGTTTGTCAGCAAGGAACAGCAAGCAGTGGCTGTACTGAAGAAAGACTGGCAGTGGCCTGGGGACCATGCTGAGAGCTTCAGCTGCTCCAAAAGAGCTTTGTGGCCCCCACAGCCTGGCCACAGAGCGTGAGAGGTGGCTGGAAATTGCCTCAGAAAGGCAATTAAAAAAAAAAACAAAAACAAATTGGGAAGAGTTTCTGAGTGAAGGGTGTTTTAACACCATGAAATTGCCTAATGTGAGCAAGGCGTTGGAAGGTGATATCAGAATGGAGAAGCAAGAAATAACAGCTAGGAAAACAGAGTCAATTCAAGGAACCGTTTGTCAAAAATACAGAATGGAAGGAATAGAGCTAAGCAGTGATTAGAAGGTCCTTTGGGGTGCAAGCTGGCCCTCTGAGAAAATGGTGTCTTTCAAAAAACCTTAATTTCAAACACAGGCACATGCAGCATCATGCCCCTTGATGGGACAGAGAGTGGGTGTTGTTACTTCTGCTGGAAGCAACTCAGAGGAAGAATGAAAGGACCATCATCAATGAAAGGAAAAACAGCACGTTACAGGGCACTTGTGTCAAAGATGTGTAGTGCTGGGGAGGAGCTCATGGGCATGGGATAGCAGTGACATGTAAAAGAAAATAAGTAATAAGCTTTTCTGAAGGCACATTTCAAGTGGGTTACCTGGATGCTGAAAAGGAAGGGTTCCTTCGATACTTTCCCTGATGTCCTCAAGGATCATATCCACAATGAAGCAAACCTCAGCGGGTGGCTGGCACACAGAAAGGTCTCAGCATAAGAGGAGCTGGGAAAGCAGCTTAATGTGTTGACAACTCTACCAGCCTCTGTTTAATCTGGAAGGTAACCAGGCTTTGGGACTTGCAGTGAAAAAACACAGGATAATTTTGACCCCAAAGAATGGGAAAAGCCACCATGTGTGGAAGAGCACAGCTGTGGGTAGGTCATGCTGTAGGCACAAAGTCAATATAACATGAAGACAGGAAAAAATGAAGAGTGGGCTGTGTAGACAAGCCCCCAAATAAATAAAACACATTGAAACAGCCTGAGAACAAATGCATAAATTCATCTGTAAAAAAGCCAGAAGGCCAAAAAAACCCAAGTGAGCTGCAAGAAGTACTTGAAGGGAACTGGCTGGAGGGAAAGAGGCAGAGAAATGCACCTCATTTCCACTGAACATCCTTCTAGGGGAAACACAGCAAAAAAGAGGAACCTCATCAACCAGAAACTGCAAGTGGCAGCTGCAACAGGCAAAGACCATTTATAACCTGGGGACCATGCTTTGAGAAAGCATCACAGATTGTAAACCACAACACAGCTGCAGGGCAGAGCAGAGGTAGCTGGAAATGATGGGCATCCCTCAGGAAGGTGGTGAGAAGGGGGAGCAGCAGGAGTGCCAGCCCTTGGAAAGTGCCTGAAAGGCAGTGACTAGTGCAGGCTGCCGTGGGCTCAGCAGGGAGGTGCCTCTAGTCTCCTGGAAGTGAGCAGGCATGACTGAAAACCCGGAGCACGCAATGCTATTAAAGTACCACACAAATAGCCAGGAATGGTGACTCAGACTAGAAAGCAAATGGATGAAAGCAAACAGGTGGGGAGGGACTGCAGTGGGTTTTCTCAGGATAAATCAAGACCCTAGATCTAGTAAGCTCCTCTGGAGCAGGCAGCTGCTTTTGGGGAAAGGCAATGGTGATACCCAGCTGAGGTCAAACAATGATGGATGAAAATTCTGAGAATAAGGCCATGACCATTGTGTGACCCTTTCCAGCTGCAAAACCAAGGTTTCCACATTAATTGGCAGAATGCTATGAAAATGAAGCTCATCCTTGGTCCAGCTGGTCTTACACAAAGGCCTCTGCTAAGATCCCCTAGAAAATGTTCTTAGAGAACCAAGGCTGTCAAGGGTGAAAGCAAAGGTCCTCTTGTGCATTAATGACTTACTTAAAGGAAAGCAAGTGCGGTAAAGCAGCAATCAATCTGTTCTGTGAGCAAGTCGGGAGGTCTGGGCAACTCTGCTGTGATCCATGCCATTTATCAGATGCAGAAATGGGCTAGGAAGGTTGGCAGGAAACAAGAAAAGTTTGATGATGGTTCAGATTATCCATCTAGTCAAACTGGACTCTGGTGTGGATTACCAGCATGTTACTGACCAATCTGAACCTCGACAGCAGAGGAAATGTAAAACTGATGATCACAAGTAAAAATAAGAGGTGCAAAGGACAGACTACAAGCTATGTATCAGTATTCAGGAAGGTGCCCCTGAAGTGTTTACTGGTAATGTTTTGAAAACCCTGATGCTGTACTCAAGATTGACAGTAGAAACCATGGATGTTTTAGGCTGCTTTGCAAGATTTTGCTGCTGCCACTTCTCCAAGTCTAATTCCTACACTGGCATGAGCCACATTTTACAGTCTGCCTGGAATAACACTGCACCCATGGAAAACTCTGTCACTGCTAAATGCATTGAGGAGCACAGGTCCCTGCAGAAGCTGCTGGCTTTTCTTTGTTTTCTAGTTTGACCACTATTGACTTGGCTGTTTCTTTCACATGGTTTTCAATGCAGCTCTCTGACCATCTCTGCTTACTTTCAGGAGCCCTCAACCAGTACCACCCCCTACTCTGATGTCCCATTTTTGCAAGAGGCAGAGCCATTTCAGACAGATACTTCTGCTGGAGGCAAGGTCCAGGAGGGGAACCTTTATGCTTTCTACCGGAATGGAGTGCACTTGTCCAGCTACAGTGTCACAGGCTTGCCCTCAGCTGTGTCCCCAGGGATGCTCTGCCCTGTGAGTGCTTTATAATCTGCAATGCTTTCTCAGCTGTTGAAGCTCTGGGCATGGTCTCCAGGTCACAAACGAGTTTTGCCCATAGCAGCACTTGCAGTGTCTGCCGACGAGGTTCCTCCTTTTGTTGCATTCCCCTGGAGACATTCAGTGGGACTGAAGAGAATTTCTGCCCCTCTTCCTGTAGCATGTTTGGAGTTCCCAGGTGTTTCGAGGAAAGAGTCAGTCAGAGATCTCGGCTTCCTTTTGGCTTCAACCCGCTGTGTCCCCGGGTCCAGCTGCTCTGTTCCTCTTCAGGCCCATCCGCTGGCCGGCCCTGCTGTTCACCCCGCTGAGGGCACCCTCTCCTCGAGGCCCTCCATGGCTCGCCATCGCCCCAGGCGCTCCCGCGGACGTCTTCGCCACCACGCCCAGCACAGCAGCTCGTGCAGGGCCGAGGCCCTGGCCAGCCCCGGGGATTCTCCACCACTGCCCAGATGGGGGGACGGACGGACCAACCCCCGCGGCCGGACGCGCGCCCGACCGCGCCCGTGGGCGCGCTCCCACAGGCCAGGACCGATGCGCTTTAAAGGGAGCGACGCCGCGCCCTCCTACCCCCGCCAAGCCGGGGCAGTGGCGCCCCTCCCATTGGCTGGCCCCGCCCCGCCGGCCTCTCTGATTGGGCACCGGCCGCCCCGGCCGCCCCTCTCGCTCGGCTCCGATTGGCTGTCCGCCATCAATCGCGGTCCTCGCCCTTTTTCCCGGCTCCGGTTGGCTCGTTCTCGCGCCCCAGCCGCGCTCTGATTGGTCGCGGGCCGCGAAGGAGCGGGCGCGCGCGCGCGCGCCGGGGTGGAGGCCNCTTCGCCACGTGGGAGATCGATCGCTCGGCGCCGAGCTGCGTGCCCAGGTGAGCCACCCCGCCGCCGGGGCTGTGCGGAGCCCAGACACGAGCGGGGCCGGGGAGGAGGCGGCCCCCGCAGCATCCCTGCCCCGGCGGGCCGCGTTCCTCGGTGGCGGGGAGGCCCGGCCCTAGGCAGGGGCTGATGCGCAGCGAGCCCCGGCGCCGGGCCCCCGCTGTGCTTCCAGCGGGAGCGGCCCCGGGGACCGGCGGGGCGGGGGGACACAGCACTAGACCGCGGCTGCTTCCACGTTGCAGCCTCTGGCTAGTGTGTTCCGCGATGGCCATGGATGTCATAAGGGGTGGGTGTATCGTGGCCGTGCTTTGGAAAGCTGTCTCTTTGCCCCCAAAGTGAATGGTGATGGCCCTACAGCCGCTTCCGTGAAGCCGGGCAGTGGCCGCCAGGCATCCATGGGCCTGTGTCATCTACACTCCAGACCATAGGGAGCAACAGGAAGAATTCACTGTGCTGCCAGCTGAACTCAGAGTTGTGTCTCTGGCAGAGCTGGGAGACGAGCTGAGTGGTGTGGATGTCATCATTGTCTGTATGGTTAAAGGTAGAGTCCAAGCTAGATGTGCTTATGAGCACCTGTCTTGGAGCCAGGAGGTGCCTGATGTGTTAATGGGGTGGATGGGTGCCCTTTGGCCCACTCATCTTACCCGACTCTGATCAGGTCTTCTCATGAGAGTTACAGGGCAGATTCAGGAAGTCACCCTGGTACCTTGCGTCTCTGGGCTGTGGTGTGTTGGCTGCAACGATGTGTTCAAGTGTTTCACAAAAATTAGAGGCTTAAAATTCAAGAGGGGGGAAAAAAAAAGTTCCTGTAGGGCAGCATGATACCAGCCTTTGTGAAAGGGCTTTGCTAGATGGATATGTTTGTAGGGAGAAACTCAGTGACTGAATGGCCAGATGGGCTGGAGTAGAAACGCTCTAAAATACTCTAAACTACTAGAGAAAGCCTCTGTGATTGTGGTGCTCAAGGGAGGATTTTGGTGCCCAAGGGAATGCTGGGTTTGGCAGGCAGCAGATGTGCAGGAGTTTGCAACGTGTGTCTGCTAAAAGCCTGTGCACCTTTTGATGACACATCCTGAGGCTGTTGTGTGGACCAGGAAGCAAGTGATCATTTCGTAGCTTTAAAGTGACTTGAGGTGTTGTTCATTTGTGGGCAGGTTACTCCCAAGCTGGAATTTAGAGAGCAGGACAGAATTAACAGGTTGACTTCCTGTAGAAAAAATTTGCATGTGCTTAGCAGAGTGATGGTGAAGGATGTGCATGTACATAGGCTTCACAAATGGAAGTGCTCCAGGAGCTAGGGAGATGAGAACTTCTTTGGGCAAACCATGGACAGAATGACTGAGAACAGTGAGACTGAGTGTAGAAGAGTGTAGAAGTGGGTTACATGGGTGGCAGGATGCCAGCGGGTGAGAAGTGATGTGTAATCAGTCTGAAAGTTGTTTGTAGAACTGGTTTTTGGCCCAGTGAATCCTGTGTCTTCTCACAAGGACAGTTTCCATTAGCATTGTGTAGATGCTTGTTCTAATGCACAAGCTTCTTTGTGTGCTGATAGCCCAGGGGCAGCCATCTGACATAGCTGCTTGCAGGAAACTTCTGTGAAATTCATCTGAAATATCGTCTCTGGAATATCTTCAAACACAGCATCTGCTAAGATGCGAGGAAGCTAATGGAAGCTGATTCTTCCTTCAGAGGCCATGGCTCTAATGTGATGTGCTGTCTTGTTTGTGGAGTCAGCAGGTCTGGAGAAGTCCTGCTAGTGGCCACAGTCCACAGTGACCAGTGTGGGACTGGTGCTTCTGTGTTTTCCAGTCTTCAGTTAGCCCAAGCTTTCCTGAGTGAGCAGGTCACAGGTGGGCAAGTCAGGCAAGTCTTTCAGTTCACTGAAGCTGAAGGGAGCTCAAGCCCCAAACCTGAGCTGTTAATGGCGTATCTGTGCACTGTGCTTCCTTAATGCTTGCCCATGTTCTTTCTCTACTGATCTCCTTGTATGTGGTATGGTCTTGATGTGTTCTTCAGGGTAGGAGCTCTGCTGTACTGTCCCAGTGCCCAGCACAGGTGGTTCTGGTGTCACTGTGCTTTGAGGGTGGTAGTGGTGGCAAAATAACTTCCATCCAAGGGCAATAATTCCCTTGCGCTTCTCTGACTCTTATGCATGTGTAGTGTGGTATGCATTTTTTCATACTTATGCATATCTGGAGAAAGAAGAACTTTGCACTGGTTTTAATGCTGTAGAAGATGATTTCTTTTTCTAGAGTCTCTGTTGCAAGTCTTGGCTGTCCCTGTGCTCCTTCTTAGGTGTTTAATTTTCTGCAGGTGCAGCTCTGGCTGCTGCAGGAGTGGGACTGGGCTGGATTAACCTTTGTGGGGTTGCTCTGTGCTCGGCTGTTAATGCAGGACAGGTGGGAGTTTGTCCAGGCCTTCAGGATACCGGAAAGAGTCTGGGCCAATAAAAATGGGCACTGGGAAGTATAAGCCCCAGTGCATGGAATGGTTCAGTAGTATGACTGTAGGACTTTTGATGCCTTGCAGGAGGATCTTGGCTTTCTGAGCTCAGCTGTTGCCTGTAATGGAAGTTTTTTTCTGGCTGAATCAGGCATGTGCCATTTATTTTTGGAAATTGCCTTGCTCTCCGAATGGAGGTATCATCCCTCCTGCTTGCGTCCTTCTCTTTTTAGGGCTAAGTTGAGAGAGATCTGTGACCTCTTGATGACCTTCCTGTAAACTGACTGAGCATAGCCTAGACCCAGCTGCCTTTGGCTTAAGTGGCTGCCAGGGAAGGCAGAGCTGAATTTTATGGGCAGTGGGCTATTACACAGAGAGGCAGAAGGAAGTAAACACCTGAAAACTATACAAAATGTTCTTTTGATCTTCAGTGAGGCTACCCATTGGCTCAGAATGATTGGCTTCCCACCACAATGCCTTAGAAGGAAAGCAAACCTGATTAATTCACAATGTAGAATGTGAAGCACGCTTTGGCTAAAATAGTCCATCAATCAGCCTTAACTTCTACTCATAGTTATCTTAGTAGAAGTCTATAGCAGTGTTCTGAGGTGGGAGTGTCTTCATTGAGATGCCTTGCAAATAAGTCCCCTTAGGGGTAGTAGCAGGTTTTCACTGTGTAGAGACTGCCAGAAGTGAACTAGAGCTTTGCCAAGGTAAAATGTCTGTCTGCATCAAGGTAACGTCTTACTGTGTTTTCATTGTTTTGTGTGCTGGTCAGGCAGTACGTTGGGAAAAAATGTGTCAAAGGACTTTGTGCAAACATGCTTGAGATCTTGTTATTTCCACATAGTGGTATTTTCCACCTCTTTTAATAGGACTGCTCTTTTTATTTTTTTTCTTTTAACATCTGAGCGTCCATAAATGCGAGTTCTTAATTAGGAAACAAGATAAGATTGTGTGATTGTGTTCACTTTTTCCATGATACAGCTACTGTATTCAGTGTTATGTGGATGTTGTTTCAGTGGTAAGTAATCATATTTCTAGTTAGAGGTGAGAGATACAAGTAGTGTTTTGTTTGCTGCATCAGTATCACTGAGGTCAGGCTGCAAAGGCAGATTGTACCTGGGCAGATTAAGCTGTGAATGACACTGCAAGGATTCAAATGCACTGCATTTCATCCACAATACCTTGTATCTAGGTACGATGCATGAGGAAACATTCCAGGTCTTGCTGCCACCCACACAGTGTGCTCGAACACAGTGTCTCCTGTTTATGGTAGTTAGAAAAGCATTGATTGAGAGAAATGCATGTGTTTTGGGCTCACTTTGTGAGACTGTGTATGTGCACCTTCAGGATATTACATTCCAGCAGGTGCTCTGAATTCTCTATCATTGTAACTTGCAAACTTTTGTTTTGGAAAGTTACAGCCTAATGAATGTCTTCTTGGAATGAGAGCAGTTGTTGCAAGTACAACTGGAAATATCCCTGAAGTGCCAGCTAGTGTGATCCTCTGAAGTTCCATGAGGTGAATGCTCTTGTCTCTGCAACCCAGTTTTCCTGTTTGGGCAGCCAGTGTCCATTACCTGACAACTCGTGGGGGGTAGGTTAACACTTTAAGCAGTTGTGGTTGCATGCTTTCCATTGCCTGAGGTCCAGGAATCCTTTCAGTGACAGTTCCTGCCGTGTGGCATGAAGGAACGTGCTCGTGCTCTCCTGTGGCACAGCTACATGAAGGGGCTGCTGTGGGCTCTGGGGTCTGTTTACTCTCAGCACAGAGCATTGCCTGTCTTTTCTACAGCCCCTAAGAGTTTCGTGGCAATGAAGAGCCTCTGAACTGGGTATTCCTTTAAGAAATGCTTATTCCAGCTGGAATAATATGTATTTATCTGCCTGAGATGTTCTTGAGTGGTTTCCTGGGTAAATCAGACATTTTCATGGTAAACTTCCAACCTCAGCAAAATCTGTTCTGTTTGGATAAGCTACAGAGTTACACCTCTGG
The DNA here is from genome assembly GCA_013398275.1 of Promerops cafer. Taxonomy (NCBI): domain Eukaryota; kingdom Metazoa; phylum Chordata; class Aves; order Passeriformes; family Nectariniidae; genus Promerops; species Promerops cafer. The sequence continues at coordinate 51,083 of VZSE01009956.1, read as the reverse complement.
GAATGTTAAATGATTCCAGATTGTTCCTTCAAAATATATTATGATTCCTTGTCAAACTAGTGGAACTTCAGACCCAGAGTGCTTGGAGGGAAGCAGTCTCTTATAACTGGTGATATGCCGTGTTTGAATTATGATTTCCTTTCAGTCCTATATAGAAAACAAAATGTTCTAAACAGCCATCAGATTGCTTATTATTCTTAATATTGTGGGCTTGGCTACAGGCCTGCAGCATAATATGTCTCATATGTTGTCCACTGTCTGTAGCTCTCTGTGGCAGGTGGAGCACATTTGGGATTTCTTCTCTGGCAGTGTTTTGTTTTCGTTCTGAGCATGCGATAATTGAGCAGAACTTGGGACAAGTGTGCCCTGCTAATATGATTGATGGGGGGGTGTGCTTCTTGCAAAATGTTAATAGTGACTTCCCTGAGGGTTTAATTTTATTTGAAGGACCTGTCATGCTGCACCCTAGCCTTGTTTTCCAGTGCTTCGTTCATTAGCCAGGCTGTGTTGCAACAGTTGTCTGATGGCTTATCAGAAATGTTGCATTGTTCTTACTGTGCTAGGACTCCACGAGTGCACATTCCGTTTCCTCTGGCATCCTCAGTCACTTGTGGCTGATGATTAGCAGCCGTGTCGTTTGTGTACAGTGCACTCTTCTCTGGGATCATGATCCCCAGACCTTTATTCTGTCAAAAGAATAAATTGCTGAGCATCAACAGCTTACGGGGTTCCCCTAGCAATCCATTCTGTGGTTAAGTCTGTGCTGATGCTTTTGTGTAATTGTTTGAATGTGGAATGATTCTAGATTGAAAGCTGTGTCTCCTGTCAACTTTAAAAGTTGTTTCCAAAAAAGAGCCAGAGGTAAAAAACATACTGCATTTTATAGCATGCCAGGTGAGCATATGGACAGAGCTGTTTTCCAAATAGCTTGTGTTGTTATCTGGTCCAAGCTTTCAGCATCCCAGCTGATGGGGAAGCTGTGCTTCTGTTTTGGTTTGGTTTTTTGTTTTTTTTTTTAACTGCATTAAAGCTGGTGAATACTGTTTTGGGAAACAAGGAGAGAGAGTGTCTTATTCCTGTGTGTGGGATGTGGCAGCAGGAACTTGTCTCTGCCTCTGGGGAAGCAGACAGCTCAAGTGATGCTGCTCTTGTAACTAGAAGCCTCTTAGATAAATGAGGCTTTGTTTGGATACTTCACTATACTCATTGCAGTGTACTGGGAGGAGAAATTCAATATTTCATGTGCCTGAACACATTGCAACTGTAGTTACAGAGACCATTCCCTGCTCTGCAGTGTGATTCAGCCTCAGTGCACACAGCCCAAAATTACGTTGGCATTTTCTGCTGGCCTGTTGCAATGCTCTCTCCTTTATAATGCTGCCCACTGCCATCTCTCATGCCCTGTTTTTCTGTGTTGTGGTCTTAACTCAGTGAGGGGTTCCGTTTAGTAAATTAGAACTCCTGTTGTCCTTTGTTCTATGTTCTCCTTATTCACCTACTCATGCTGAGTTTCAAACTTCCATTTCTTATCATGTTTCTTATTCTTCAGTGCGAACATATTTTAAGTAGCGTGAGATACAAAGCCAGTGCATGTGGGACCATTTCCTGGACAAAAAATGTCCAGATTCTATGCCCAACTATGTATTTTTAACTGTTTTTTTTAAGTAAATTCTTATCAGTATAGGCAGTTCTGAATGACCACAGAACTCATGTCTTTAGTTTCATTTTCCAAAACTGAAAGCCACTAACAATTGGGTGTTGGACTGTTGCAATGGTAGCAGGGTTATAATAAGAGTAACTCCCTGGTAAAGGATTCTGCTACTCCTTTCCTGTTCTTTAATAGCTTTCTCTACCAGGGGAGAAGATCCTGTTTATGCAAAGCCTCTCATGGATTCTTCTGCTGTTTCATTTTCAGTACCAATACAAGTAGTGTTTCTGAATCCGTATTATTTAGATAAGTGTAATTTAGATTTGCATTATTTATATACTTTTAGAAGAGCTCCTGTGTACTTATCATTTCCCTCCATGTTCCTTCAGCTGTCTTCTTGTAGTCTATTTTCTGCCTTATCAATACATTCACTTTTTTCTCATTGCTCCTTTCCCTCAAAAGCCCTGTACATGCCTGTGATACTTTTGACATTGTTCTCACGATTTTTTCCTTGCTTCTGTCTCAGCTTGCATACCTGTTATTGAGCAATCTTTCAAAATGAGTCTTAATTTTTCCCTTCTCAAAGTAGTTTGATTTTTTTCTCATAATTTAAATTTATTTTTCTCATAATTTATTCCTTGTGAAGCTGTAACAACCACATCTTGGTTTTGTATAGCTTGTATTTTTCAGCTGAACTATGTTCTTGATATACTTGGGTTGTTTTTTAATGGCTTTTACATTTTTTCACTGTTAATGAATATCAGCTTTTTTCTTCTTCTAGACTTTCTGAACTTTCTTGTATGTGCATCCTTGAAATACAGCCCCATAAGCTGACATTTCTTTCAGTTCTCTCATATGCTCAAGGCTGCTCGTTTCAGGTATTCCCTCCTTTACGATGTGCTCCTTTGTCAGAAGCAGACTCTGGATGTCCCATTTGGATTTCACCTGCTGTGTGTATGAATAATTTGTTAAATTTTTCCTTGATGTTTGTCAAGTCCCCTGATGTTTCAAGCTTTTTTTCCCGTCTCTTACGTTCCTTAACCTCCAGTCAGACAAAAGGACAACATTTCCATTGCTCTGCATTTACAGTGTTTATCTCATCTGTGTCTTGCTGAAATATTAATATTATTTGGAGGTGATTTAATCTGTTGATGTACTGATTTGTGAAAGTATGGACAAGTCAGACTTGTTTCGGGCTCCTGCTCCACCCACAAGGATCTGAGCAGAGAATGGCATTGTACAGGCACTGGTTATTAACAGCTTGTTTTGATGAAAAGCCTGAGAAAAATTTGCCAGCTTTGGTAAGAATCATTCTTTTGAGTGAAGAATCTTAACTGTGCAACTCTTTAGAATTAAACTTTTTTTAGAAGTAATTTTTTTCTTAATTTTATGTAGAAGCCTCAAAAATGGATGCCCATGCTGGTTTGACACACTCTTTTATGGGTTTGTATCACTTCAGTCCCTCCGCTGCCTGTACTGTTGTCCCAGGTGTAACTTAACACGGTACAGTGTTCCTGAGCCTGCAGGGATTCAGATCTAAGGTGATTGCCAGCTCAAGATAAAAGCAGAGGAAGCGGATGGGATGACAGTCTTGCTACTTCAGGAGCAGCAAGTTGTAATGAACTGTGAACTCTACATTAAGCATTAGTAGGAAAATTGTTAACTACGCTTTAGGGAGGCTGCTGTGTGGCACATGATTGCTTTTTGCCAGTGTGTTTGTAGATCTTTACCAGGACACTCTGGATAATGGAAGGAGTTGGTGTGTAACAGTGACCTAACCCTGACCTCATTTCACCACTTTTCCCAGCGTAGCTTCGTTGGCACAGCAGGCTTGGAGGTGTATCCCAGTAAACTCTGCCAGGTGATGAGTGTGCGAATGTGGTCTATTCTGCATCCCCATTAGCACTTTCTCACTTGGTTCAAAGGTACTTGTCACCATGTCTTAAGCACTTGTGCTTTCCTTTTTGCAGAAAAGGCTGCAAGTGGTGTTTTTGTAATCACTGCTTTGTGGTGGTTACTTCATTAACACATTTTATTTTAGCCTGGAGACAGTGAGCGAGCTTTTTAGCAACAGGTACCTGACAGGCTGTTCTGGCTGTGGAAGCTCTGAGCAGGTGTGGTGCATTTGCACCTTGCTGTGCCATTGACTGCTGCTCTCCCTGCTGCTAGCCCCTAAACTGGCACTGCAGCATCTTTTGTTAAAACAGCATTGGATTTGGCTGGTGCCGCAATTCTGCTGCATGTGGAGACAAAAAATTTCAAAATCTGTTACATTTGCGAAGAAAGTTCTGTGACATTAGCCATACTATTGCTGATGCCTAATTTCAGCATGGCTAAAATGAGAGATCAGTGTGCTGCTGCAGACTTCCACTATTTCCTGTCTGTCCTGAGATGGCTTTTGGGTAGACCCTGTTATAAATAATCCATCACAATAGAATTGGTAAATCAATAAGACAATTTATTGTTCGTTAATAAGGTACGAGCAATACAGTGCTGGGGAGGTGGGGAGTCTCCACTCTGCTGACACATCGATCTCTCCTTCAGTTTCTGCCCTTTTTATGGGCAGTTTCTCAGGGGGTCGCAATCTGTTTGCTGTGCTTGAGGTCTAAGTCCAAATAAGCAGCCGTTTCTCCATACAAAAGAAGTCAATCATTTTCTAAGACAATTACATAGTGATGAACATACATGATAGTAACTTACAGTAATAGTCAGCAACTTACGGTAAAGGGTTTTAAAAAACACATAATGAAATCATTGATAGGAGTAACAAACTTGTCTTTACAAACAAACCAGAAGCATTTGTCTCTACAAACAAACCGTGGAGGGGGCTGATACACGAAACCAGACAGTGAAGGGCAAAAGACACAAACCAAACAAAAAAACTTTAAGGGGAGGGTTATACATTATATTTTTATGGGAAACCTGTATCTCTTGGGTGTTTTGTGATTTAGTTTTCCTGACATAATCACACGATTCACCAAAATACATATTACAACCCCCAGAACAACTGGAAGTTTTAACACAGTGATTTTAAGTAAAGCAGTGACCAGGTAAAGATGGGATGTGTCCCACCTAGTGTACCCCTTCTATTGCCTATTCACTAGAATAGGCAGTATTTCTATTCTATTGAAAAGATAATTTTAAAAGTTCACTGCAGCATGTTACCACTGCCCTGAGGATTGGTTAGTAAGCTCTTTTTAAGGTTTCTAGGGAGGCTGTTACGCATCAGCAATGAATTTGGTCGTGTGCTCTTTGTTAAACAAGTAAAAGTTTGAAAATAATTGTTTGAAAATAAAGCAGAAAGGTCACCCTTGTGGTTTGGACACTGAAGTGAGCCTCAGATTCCGATCCTGAAGTTGTTTGCTCTTCTAGTTGAAGTAGCCCTTTCCCTCCCTGAAGCCACAGCTATGACTCATGTTCCTGTTCTCTCTACTTTGTTCACAGCTGTTTCCATGCCGCAGTGTTGCCTTTTTCTTGCATGTGATAGGGTGACTGTGGAGAGAAACCACCTGAGAGTGAGAGCACTAGCAGAGTTTGCCTTGCTGTCCAGTCTGCCAAATGGGAATCCCCTGGGAACTGGTGGAATCTAGACTGAGGGTTGGGGAGCAGTGTGTGGAAATTATTTGGACTTTCTGCTGAGGTTTTAGGGGCTCTTTGTGCTGAGATAAAACATTGCTCCTGGTCAAGGCAGTGAGTATCTACATAGCTTGCAGTGGAACATGAGAGAGGCTGATGGCTGCATGACTGGGTAGAATGCCGTGCATGCTGGGCCAGGGTTCAGGCTGTTTGGGCAGATCCTAATGCATCCTCAGGAGATGCTTCTTGACAGTGTCCTTATTATCTGGAATCCAACTTGTGTGACAGGACATGCCAGGAGGCTATGGCAGAGTCTCACATCCTGTTGTGATAGATGCTACATGATGTGCTACAGTGAAATGTTGCTTGTTTTGTAGGGGTTTTACTCCATGGTTTGGATAAACATGGGTGAAGGGGAAGCAGAGGTGAAGCGATTCATCCAACAGTTAAGAAGTGGCAGTGACAGATTAAATCTTATGTCTCTGCCCAAATCCAGATCTTAACTCTAAGAGCTATAAAGTCTTGCTGTAGCAGGGCCCAGGAAATGTAGTTATGTCAGTGCAGCTCTCCTGGGCACACGGTGGGGCAACAGTTGCTTGGTATGGTTTGTCCTCAATTATTTTTCCTTTTCATTTTTTGTCACTCCTTCCCAAATATTTGGGTATTGTGAATAACATAGCCAGTGAGTTGTAGCCTCACACAGGAATCTGCTAGGAAATTACACAATGTCTGTACAGCTCTCTCAACTTCTGATCTATTTGCCCAGTTTTGTACTGTCTTGTCAAGGGCAACTGCCTCAAAGAACTGTATTTCACAGAAATCTGTGGTTAAAGGGAGCTTGGACATCCTGTTTGATCCCCTGTGGTGGAGAACTTGGCTTTCTTCCAAACTCCTATTTGCTGTCTGGATGTGCTGTGGAGGTAACTCAACCATCCTTGGCGTTTGCTGTCTTTTTCTAGTGGGGTGGTATTGAGAATCAGGAGCGGGGGAAGGAGGAGAGAAGGCAGCTTGGAAAAAGCTGATATAAGTGCAGGAAAGGGGGTGGGAGAGAACGGTGCATTTTCAGGCTAAGCCATTTCAGCTGTGTTCTCTCCAGTGATGCATCTGTGTGGGTTTGTGGTGTGAAAGGATGCAGAGTTGAGAGATTGGTTTCAGGGAGTCCGTTTCATTCATGGTTTGTGCAGCAAGGTGCACTTGCTCCCTGCATAGGTAAATGTGCATTTAAACCAATGAGTAGGAGGCAAAATTAACAACCCTAAACACCCCTCTCAAACAATTGGAGTAGGAACGGTTTAACAGCCATCCACTTGCCTTGTAACTTCTACCTACTCACAGCCCAGCCAAGAGGAGGGAAAGGAAATCTCTTAACCTGATTATTGTTTGTGACTACAGGAAGCAATCCAGTTACAGCAATACTTTAATCCTTTTCACTGTTGGATTCCACTTAGAATAGAGAAATCTTGGTTTCATACCCTTGCAGGCAGGGATGTGGTGTCTGTAAAGGAAATCATCGAACCTCCCCTTGCCTTGGCCTGAACAAACTGTGATGAGGCTCCATGCTGAGCACTTGGAGTTTGTCCAAGGAGCATGAGAACAGTTGGCCCCAAAATTTGAGTCCTGTCTATCTGTCTAGGTAAGGAATGACTACCTTTGTAGATCTAAGTGTCTTTTGGGGGAAGTTTGAAGCTTTTAGCAGATCCTGATAGTTGTGTGCTCTTGAGAAGAGGAATCTTGAAAACATTTTCTAAAGACCACTTGTGCCACTGCAGCCATGGTTATTTCTCGTCTGGGTAGCTGGCAGAGCTGTGAGATTAGGGAAGAAACCAGTCTGTAGACTGTGACAAGGGAATGATGCTCTTTGGATGAGATGCAGAAATGCAAAATGGTTGGTGGTGGACTGGCAGAAGTGGTCAACATCCCAGCTAAACACAGCTGTGAACAGAAGGCAGATAGGTATTGGCCCCCAGAAGATTCTTTTCTCTTCTGAGAAATTATGAGGCACTTGTCTTGTGTGCAGTCCTGATTGTAGCAGCAAACACTCCTGTTGACATGAATATGAATAGGTTTCAGGTCCCAAGTGACAAAAGATTAATAACTCTGCTTAATTACAGCCTAATTTTTTTTCTAATACTATGAGAGTAAATGACTTTTCAAGGAGATCTGACTGCGAGATGTGCATGATATCGGAACTCTATTTGGGAAGAAGGCAAAATTAAATAGATCAAGGTTTAAAATCCAGGCAAAATTTGTGTGAGAGAAGCTCCATGGTCTCTGTCTTTAGAGTAGATGCATTTTCAGGCCAGACAAACTTTTTCATTGAGGTTAGCAGTGTTCAATGTAGATCTGTCCCAGGGTGGTGACAGCCTCAGCTATCCAGGTTACAGAACATCTTCCTTGTGACGTCACAGCGCTCCAAAGGAGATTATGAGGAGGAAGTGTAGAGTTACATGGTGTCTTGCCAGCATTGATTATACATTTTATTGTATAAGTAAAGCACGTGAAGTTTCAGAATTCAGTTCCTGTTATCCATAATAAACATTTGCTGCTAATGGCTGTCTAGAAGGATGCCTGAGTTGTTGACAGTGCAGTGGTGAATTCATATGTGGTACAGTTCCTCTGTCTAAGGGCAGACAGCAACATGGTGGGACTTCCTCAGAAGCAGCAGGTAGAGTAACAAACGCTAAAAAAAGGAATCTCCTAGAAAGAAGGAAGGAAGACAGAAAAAAAGAGAGAAGAGAATAAAAAAGAAGAATTTGATTGGTGTCAGTGTGAGGATTTCTAGATGTATCTTTTGAGTATCCTGGTTCTTACTTGTTGACTATGGGAAATGAAGCCATTGAAGGGAAAATAACTTGATTCTTTCTGGGGCTGAGAGAGATAATCTCAGGCTGCCTCAAAGAAGACTTTTGAACACTTGTTCTTCCCTTATTTTACAGTAGTAAATATCCCCACAAAATAAGTGGTGTGTTCTGTAGAGCATCTGGTGCTCTTTGGGTATGTAACTGAAACACATGGGCACATGCACACCCTCCCCACTGCCCACCTGAAAGACAAAAACTGGACTTCAGGTGACAAGTTATCACCCTTGTCAAGGACACTTTGGAAATGCACACACTGCAAAAGGCCTATGGATTTGAGTTGTGGTGGTGTGGCTGTTGTCCTTCCTGCTTCTCCCTGTTCCTGTGGACTCTTTTTGGAGTGCCAGCTCTGTGTGTAACCTGTAGGATGCTCATGGGATTGCAAGTGACAGTTGCTGCTTCTGAATGGTACCTGGTGAAGGGGTGGTAATTGAGAGTGTTTGAAGAGCATGTGTCTGTGCAGAATACCTGTCTCCACCACCGTGCTTGTCCTGGACATTATACCTGGGCTCTGCCTCTTGCTCATCATCCCCCCTTCTCCTGGGACAGAGGTGCTCAGCCTTTTAGAATAGCAATAAATCCATTTAAAGCAAACAAGTTGCAGGCTGGTGTTGTCTGTGTCTCTGGTGCAGGTCCAGGGAGAGGGGACAAAAATGGAGAATTTCTCTTCTCCTATCCTATTGAACTGGAAGACATTTTGCAACTGTGTCATTAACTGTATAATTGTGTGACAACTGTCAGCACTGTAGGAACTCAAGCCTGTGCCATTTGCTTATTATTTCCCTGGTTCTCACAGTTCTCAAGTTTTTACTATATCCTACAACATGTAAATTATATAAAGGACAGGAGAGGCTGAGTGAAAGCCAGCCATGTTTTGCACTTGCCGATTTTCTTCCCTTCGTATTTTCAGGTTTTGTATTACCTTGAGATTTCCCATTTTTCAACTATGATAGAAATATTTGTAAGAATTGAGCCTTAATGTTTAGGATTACATAAAAGGGGTGTTGAGGGAAGGAGTCTGTTCTATGCTTGGTGACATTGATTTTGTGCCTGGACATGTTTGGGAGGAGAAGCAGCTCCTGAACAAATTGCTCATGGACTAGGTCTGCTAATGACAGATGGTTTGGGGTGGCAACTGCCTGGTAGTAAAATGACCAGGCCAGTGAAACAAGATAGCAGAGAGATTTTTTCAGCTTGGGAATTTGTATGAGGTTTTGTACAACTGATTCAAAAGAGCTTTTCAGTCTTGTACTGTTTTGCAGTTGATGCTGCCAAAGTGCAGCCATTGCTACTCTCAGATCCCCTGAGTTTGCTTTTGACACATTGTCTTAGGATTTATGGACTGCAACTCATTGATTTGTTGCTTGTGCTGAGTTTCACCACACTGTTTCACTGTCATTAAATTGCCCCAATGGAAGATAAACTTAGAGCAAATTCACCTAAGCTGAATGCTTCCTTTCCTCTGATTTACACCGGCTTTGCCTTGGGAAGTGAACCTGATAAGCTCTCTTGCAGTATGTATGCAGGTATACAACAAATAGGCCCTAAATAAGATTTATTTTTTCTTCTCTAATGTTAGGCCTTGAGATATTAGGAACTAGGAAAAATCTTGCTCTTCCTTGTGGACATCCCTGAGAACAAAAGTGTTTAGAGTTCCCTAGGACCCACAGCAGTATTTCTTCCTTGCCTGTCTTCCCTGCCCTTGTAGAATTTGGCATGTGCTTTCTGTTGCAGTGATAGTAGGAGGTTGCTTGTAAAGCTTTGTGATTATTAAACGCAGGCTTTGTTTTCTTTTTACTTTGCCTGCAGAGGTTGTGCTTTGGAGGATTGTCATCCTCTGAATAGCAGCTTTCTTCTCCTTAAGAATAAAGATCTAATTTTGAAGATGTATACAGATTTTGCACTGAAGGAAGATATCTAATAAAATAAGGAATTTTCTGTCAGGACAAGTTGAGTGTTTCTTCATGCAGCTACTGGATGAAATGGATGAGATGCTCCTAAAGCATATGCCTTAGAATCAGATCTGTGTGTATGCTGTGAATTACTGGGCTACATCCAGTGATAAAACCGGGTGTAAAATCCTGCTCCTAACTCGGGACAATTCCTGAGGCCACACGTCCAGAGCATAACAGAACTGAGAGAGCTGAACTGTGAGGTGTGTGGTTGAGTTTTCCCCCCTGTCCTTTCAGATGCATTTCAGGCTGTTTCTCAATGGCTGTTGGCAGACTTCCAGCCTCTTGCTGCCTTGCTCAATCATCTGCAGTGTGAGTAGTTTAGTAACACACAAGAATTACAGCAAGCATGAGGTGGTGTGGCTGTGTTGTGTGAAATGCTCTGCTGTGCCCTGGGAGTTCACATGGAAAGTCTGCCTGGAAATGGCATTTGGGGTTACTGGTTAGTATGAATTTGAGTGCAAATCCGCCACTAACTCCCAGCAGCTGACATCCCTAGCAGGGGCTAAGTTGGTAGTAGTTGTTTTCTCTCTTTCGAGTTAGTTTTCTCACCAGTCCAAAGGAGAATGGAGTAATGTGGCATGGATGCTGAGAAGCTGCCCCTTTGTAGAAGAGCATTGCCTTTTTGGGACTCTTTAGAAGTAGCAGCTGCCAGAGGGCAAAAAGAGAGTGTGATGAAAATCCAAACATGGCTGCTGGAAGGATGCTGTGCATTTCATTTCTTCAGCCGTGGTAGCTGACTTCCATCTTCTCTGGATGTGGTTTAGTATGTTTCTGGTAGAGAGGAGACAATCTACCAGCTTTCCAGTATTTTCTAAGGCAGTTGTCAGTCATTGGGTAGGTGGGCAGAAATGCCAACTTTCCAGACAGTGCTGCTGGGGATGAACACTCCTCATCTTTACTTCTCCCTGTCAGGAGATATCTTCCAGTTCTCTGTCCTCCCTCCTTTTTTTCAAGAAGAGATGGGAAGGAGCATGCAGACTATCTGTGAAATATCTATTAAAGTAATTATCTCCGACTGGAGAGGCTTCTGGAGGGCTAGGTAGTTATAAATGTTATTTCTTAGAAAAGAAAAAAACAAGTTTTCTCAAGCCACTTCCTCTCAGTTGCTTCTTCCCTGGGCATATGGAAAAAAGAAAAGCTATCTGCACCCCTTCTGGAAGTTGCCTGATCATTTGGCTGACTGTGGTGTGGAGCAAAACCTACAGATGTTCTGATGTCCCTTTGTAAGATTGTTGGTTCACGTGCTTCAGGTGTTAGGGGAGTGTGTTAAGATATTTACAATTCAAATATCACAGAATCCCCTGAGCTGGAAGTGATCCATGAGGATCATCAAGTCCAACTCCTGACTCCATATAGGACAACCTAAAATTCTCAAACTTGTCAAAAGTCAAAATTTTTCACTATGAGGGTGAACAGGCCCTGGCACAAGTTGCCCAGGGAAGTTGTGGATCCCCTGCCCCTGGAAGTGCTCATGGCCAGGTTGGATGGGGCTTTGAGCAACCTGCTCTAGTGGAAGCTGTGCCTGCCCATGGCAGAGGAGTTGGAACGAGATGATCTTTAAGGTCTCTTCAACCCAAACCAGTCTATGATTCTATGATAATTGCCCCCATTTCTGAAGAACAGCTTATCACTCTCTGGCTGTGTGTCAGTTCAGGATGGGAATCAGAGCTCTTCAAAAAGTTTTAACTGTTTCTAAGTGTTAAGATTTTGGTGTTGTTTAATGCAATAATGACTTTGAAGTTGTTGAACTTAAATGTTGAATTCAGCTTCCATGAATGATTAGTGGACATCAGGCTGCTGCTTTGTCTGTCTGTTACAAGGAATTGCATCTAATATATGAGGCGCTTTTTCAGCTGTGTTGCCTTTTTTATTCTGTGGACATACATCACAGAACGAGGGGTTAATTTCAGAGATGTCTTGGCACCAGCCCAAGTTTTGTTGCTCGCTGATAAAAGATGGACCATTTCTCATCGGGTTTTTAGCATGTTGCCATTTCTTCCTTGCCTGAGCAAATATGTTGTTTGTCTGTGCTCTACAGGAGGTCAGGCCAGACAGACCTAAAAGACTTACGGCCCTCATAATCTTAAAAAAAAAAAAAAAAAAAAAAAAAAAAGAAAAAAGAAAAAACCGCAATGGGAAGTCTTACATGCTGAGGTTTAGAGGCTTACATATTAGATGCTGACACTGAATGGTTTTCTCATAAGTATTTTTTCAAATATCAACTTGTTGGGTTTTTTTTCCTGAAGAGCGTGATTTGCATGGCACCTTTTACGGGCTGTAGTGCAGGTAGCTGGGATGCATGACCCAAAGCTGTTGTGTGAGCTCTCAATGCAGCACAGCCACCGTTGTCAGTAGAAATCTGTGCAGCAGAGTGCAGGATTCAACACAGGACAAAACAGGTGAAATAAAAGTACTCAAAGCCAACAATACTGCCTTCAGGAAGCTGCTTCAGGAGCTGTGGTGTGCTGAGGGAGAGAAAAGTGACACCCCAAAGTGGCTAATTGCTGTTGTCTTAACTGGAAGCCTCCCTGAGTTGCATGCCTTTCTGTTGGGGTGCTGGGTCTATGGTTGGTGTTACAAGTGCTTCCTGTGGGTGATTCATGCACTGATTGGGTTGTTTCAAAAGAAAGTGGGACAGCTTTATTCCTTTCTCAGGCCCAGCTCCAGATCCTCTCTACTTACGCTCAGCAGGGACACCTGGAATGGCACAAATTGGCTGTCCAGCCTCACAGCTCTGGACTGGCACTAGTTCCAGTACATGGCTGATTATGTGATGAGCTAGCTCAGTGCTGGCCTGGAAGGAAACAACTCATTGTTTTTAGGCTCATTCTTTGCTGGATTAACAGGCTGAGTCAATGCATCATGTGCTCAAACACAGAGTGGTGCTCGGGAATCACAGGGAGTGAAGGATACAGCATTGGGTTCTGGCAGTGGGGGTTAGTTCTCCAGCTTCCCTTCCTGCACCCTCTGAGAGGGATTGTCAGTGTTTCCAAAGAAGTGGGGTGTTGCTTGATTTCTGTGAGCATCTCTGACAAGGGCCTGAAAATGAGCCTGGCAGGGAACTGTCCAGGCTCCTATAGGACTCCTGGGGGAATCTGGTTATGGGCAGTAAGTATCCCTCACCCTGGATTTCTGTCTGCTCAATGCTGCCCTTTATGTGCTCTCTGATGGGCACAGCCTGTAGCATAAGGTCCATAAAATGGAGCCATGCTGTTTTGTCTCTGGGAGAAAGGCAGTGGTAAAAGCAAAAGGTCATTCTGACTTAGTGTAAACAGATTAAACCCTCCTCTTAATCGCTTCACAAATATTTTTGTTCCTTTGATTAATGTGGATAGGTAGCACTCTTTAAATTTAGTTTTGTGCTGTTTTCAATTAACAGTGATTTACATGGATAGCTGAGTGGAATAAGGTATTTCTCACTGAGCAGCAGTTCTGATGGGGATGTTATCAGGTGTTCTCTTCCCTGGCACATTTTCCAGGTGACTCCTTGAAGAAAATTCTCTGCAGAGATGGAAATATGTCTCTAACTGAAAAAAAAGAAAAAAAAAAAAAAGGATATTCTGAAAGCACCAAAGCACAGTGAAGTTGCACTGAAGTATAGGGATTCCCAAGGACATTTCTACAGTGTGTGCATATGTAAGAAATCATCCTTTCTCATTGTGTTTGAAGCTTACAGAATTTCTTGTGCACAGAGGTGTTTTAAGCCTGAATTGCCATGCTGTATCTGGAGCTCCAAGTAAACATCATTCAGCAAGTGAGTGGCGGGGATATTCACAGGACTTTGAAACCTTTTGCTAGAGACAATTTCATCAGGAGTGCAGCTCTCAGTCAGGGGTATATGCTGGATAGATTAGCAGTAGTGCTCAGACACCAGCTTTATCAGAAGCAGTGCAAACTGAAGAAACGTGTGCCAGAAACAGCTAACAAATACTTCCACAGTCTTTGTTCTATGATTGAAGTCTTACCTTTAAGCCTTTCTTTTTACAGGGAGGTGACTGACCTTGAGTCTGAAACCCAGTGCTTCAGTGTCTGTGAGCAGCTCTTCTTTGAGCAGATAACACAAGTGTGTGGGAGACTGGCTCAGCCTGCCTTCTGAGGAGTAAGCAGCATTAATCTGGGGAGGTGGAGGGCTGGTTCATACACAGGTGTGCACACAGAGCCTGTTCATGGAGACCCAGGGACAGGTACCCTGTGCTGTATGTAGCCACCAAACCTGGAAGCAGAGGTTGGCTGTAACTGATGCAGGAGCTTCTCACAGTCATGTGCCTGATCTCTGTCATGAGAGTTTGGTTATCACCTGTATCTTCTGGATTTTTTCTTCATATTTCATAGGTGTTCACATTGCTGGGTTAAATTTCTTTTCTCGCAGGAAGAGTTAAACCATAGATCTTAGGTTTTGTCTGTCAATGATACATGTGCACATTTGGGGTTTATTATGTTTCACCTGTATACAATTGCAGTTTTGTCATCCCACGGCATCACCAAAAGGGATGCTGGACTTGCTGTCAAATCAGGATATTCCAGAGTGAGGCAAAAGCCCCACTGACAGAAGTATGAGTGGTAGATTAATCTCTTGTTTCAGGTTATCTCTACAATTGTTGGAATAATTTGATCTTTCTCTGTGGTGGTTACAAGCAGTCAGAGGGGCTGACAAGAGCAATTGCATTAAGCCTACTTAACTCTTGCTAATGCTGTGAGCCAGAGATTGCAGTATTGTCTGACTGAGGCTTAAGCCAGTTGTTTAATATCAAGTACTTGAGTTCAGGTTTTGAGAGAGGATATAAACAAGAAGAAAGGGAAAACACCCAGTTTTATTTCTTTGATTTTGGAAAATGCTGGAAGGCTGCTGTGCTCCAAATTATTGTCAGCCTTTATAAGGTAGTTCTGAGGATTATTCACTCGGATAGGTCTAGTTTCATGTTTTTGTTGCCTGTTGTGCTGAAGCAACTCAGGTTACTTTTTAACGGAGAACAATCTGTGCTGCACACCACAAATGTAGCTCTCCAATGTGTCATTCCCTCAAATGGAAAAACTTGGAGAGTCAATCACAATGGCAGTTCAATGATCTGCGTTACAGTACCTTCAGAGCTTGGCTTTGCTGGATGCTGAGCCTGCATTGGACATGCCAGCTGTTCTGGTGTCCCTTGGAGATCTTCCATTCATAAGATTGAGCTGGGCTGATCTTACTTAGGCTTGCAGTCCTCTTGCCAGAAGACCGGGTAGCTGGCTATCATCCAGGTGCTAAAAAGGCTTTGCTGTCAGAGTTTTCTGAGTATGGTGGTCTCCGGTGACATGGATTTGTGGAGTTGCTGTGGCAACCTGCATAGGTTTCCTCAAGCCCCTGCCTGGTTTCTGGTTTCAAATTAGCTTTGTTATTCATCTCACTTTGGAGAAGGGAGACTGGGGGCTGGGCCTTGGGGCAGTTTGCCTGCTGGACAAGCAAAGCAGCCTCTGTAGAGGTGGGGGCAGAGAGCTGATGGCTGCAGCATGGTGCCTGCCTGCCTTCCCTCCAGCTGGGCACATGAACGAGATCCTCTGCCTCTCTGCAGCCTCCCCATTGCCTTTGCTTGCTTATTCCTGCCGTAGTTGTAGTTCAAAAGTAGTTAAAGCTGTTGTGTCCTGGCCCCATTGCATTAGGTTAGACTGATTTGAAAACCCTATGCTGTTTTTGTTTTAAGTGAAAAAATATTGATAACTTAAGCAGAAACATGGCTTTAAAACAATGCTTACTTCAAGAGAGGTCGTTCCTCTGAAGTTCATTTGAGTTGAGTTCAAACAAGGACTTGAGTGAAGCCCTTGGAAGGCAGAATTTTCCAAGTTTCTGAGGTAACTCAGAGCCTGATGCTTCCTAGCTGGAAGTCCACCCCACGCCCTGGAACACGCACCCTGTGCAGAACCATCCCTTTCACTCCTGTGAGCTCAGTGTGCAGCACTCTTGGCTCCACATACTTGAAAATTTTCTTCTTGAAGCTCCACACTTTCTCATGAGGATGCCTTCAAGGTTCTGGGTGATTGTCTCTTTGGGTGTGAAAATGTGAAAGGGAGAAAATGAAACTTCCTATTTTATGTGGCTGGCTTTTATCAGGTAAGCAGCCTAATTAATTAAATGCTATACACAGCTGTAATATAGGATAATTAAGGGTTGGAGCGGGATAAAATTATCTTTTTCTTCTTTTAAATAATGTTTTGAACACATCCTTTTTATTATGATGCATCATGGGTTATTATATGCATATCTTGATTGAAATTTTCTCATCTTCTCTTCAGGATCTGATCTTCCATCACAGCATAACAGTCTTGTTTTCCTGTTTCTTGTGAGGTGCCCAGCACTACTGTGTACTTAGTGTTCAGGGCAAGCTAAACATGTAGTGTCTATCAAAAGCTGTTCCAGTTTTTATTTTCACTCTTACAGGTTCTCTGCATAACTGATATCTTGATTAAAACATAAAGCATGTAGTTTCGTCCCATTTTTGTGAAGTTTAGTAGCAAGTGGGGAGAAAAAGATAAGCTTAGTGAAATGCTACTTCTGTGACAGTTCTGAGTTCTGTGACAGCAAGAGTTGCTTATATTTTGGGCTTGATATGCACTTGGATCATGATCATGAGAGTTTAGAGTTGGAGGTTCTGAACTGTGGACAGCAGAAGTGCCTTTATATTGTCCAAGCCATGTGGTTCACTTAAAGTAACTTTTGACTTAACTTTACACAGCCTTGAGCCTGAGATGTTCTGGGTATTTTATGTCTCTGATAAAAATAACAGAGAAGAGAGTATGTGCTCAGGGCTGGGATTGTTTCGGAGCTGATAGTGATCTCAGAGACCATAGGAGTGTCATGTTACTCGGTTCCTAGATGGAGATGTCTTGAAATGCCTGTGTGAAATGCTCCAGGGCATTATGAACCTGCAGCCTGCATGCTGCAGAGACCATACATGGATAAAGAAGAGCTGTTTATTGAATGGTAACACAAGTTCTGATCTTCAGTCTGTGCACAGGACTGTACATGTACATCTGTACAGTTAACTCACTGTGAAGAGGGTGTGTAGGGGAGCTCTGGCACATTTGAATTGGGTTTGAAAATGGATACTCAGGTGTGTTTGTGGTGTACCCAGGAGACCCAAGGTGGGCTGCAAACTCCTGTGGAGGTAATGAGAAATGTAGTAGGTGAAGGGAGACTGGGGGTGATGCTGGGGGCACAGAATTGCTTTTACTTGTTTCTGCTTTTACTTGTTTCTACTTTCACTTGTTTCTGATTTTGCTCTTTGAGAGTCATCTTAAATATTTGTATTACATCTCATTGCATTCTGCGTCTTACTTGCCAAGACTGGTTGCCTTAGTCACCAGGGCTGTGGTAACTAGGACAACAAGATTAAGCCGGCAAATGTAGAAATAATGGTAATAACTTTCTCAACTCTTCCTGCAATTGGCTTGTATGAACAAATACCCTGCGTGTGGGTGACTTATGTCAGCAGTCTGTTCTCCCTTTCTGCTTGACACATCCTGAAATCCTGCTGGTGACACTACCCTAATCGAGCTGTGGTGGTGCCCTCCCGCAGCTGGAAATAAGCCTGCCATGTGGATGTAAGCCATACCATGTGAATGTTGTTGTCCACCTCCTTCCTGAGCATGGCAGCCTGTGCTGGAGCTGGAACAGAGTGCAAGGAGACACTAAAGGCCAGCTCTCGCGGCCAGCACTTGTGTGCTCACTAGCTTGAGCAGATTCTGAGTGGAAGTATGGGACCAGTGTCTGCTGGGATGGGGAGGCTGCCTTACAGTGCTGGGACCAACTGGTGGCTTCCATGCAGTCACTTTCTTCCATAGATGTTGTCCTCTCATGGAATAGTTATTTACATGTTGATTTGTTTGCTCACTGTCGGACTGAGGAGGGTCTGGGAAATGGTAATTGTTGTCCTATCTCTTACTCCTCAGGATACTGTTTGCACTATGGGTATAGTTGGAGGTCAGCTTTTGATGTAATTTTGCTTTGCTTTGAGAGCAGGCTGTTTCTATCCTACTAGGTAAACCCAAATCCTGACTTGGGACAACGAAGTTGTATCTCCCACCCAAACATGTTGTTCCTGGAAGCTCCCACAGAGCTGCATCTTGCTGTGTCTGAGCCCTGTGTCTGCCCTTTCTGCAGTAACAAACCAGTGCTGTGTTCTCTCCTCTAGAATGCTCCCAGATCCGTGAATTTGGGATAGCAAGGCACTTGCCTAGTATTTCTCACTGTTCTGTGGATTGATTTCCTTCTCCCTGCTTGTTTTCTCCCAGCTGAACATGATAGGGAGCTGCAGTGAGCACAGTAATGGGATTCCCTGGATGCACAGGCCTCTTCTTTGTGGGCACCCAGTGCAAGCTTAATAGGCTCTTTTGAACACTCTTGACAATCTCTGATTGATCTTTCATGTGGGGGAGGAGCAGGGTGATTGCATCCAAGGAATTGTGCTAACAAAAAACCCTGTGCTTTGGTACCTGCCTTCCCTGGGGAACAGCTTCCTCTGCCTTTTCTCCATATATGATTATCCTGAGGAGTGCATTCACTTCTCCTTTGAACTGGCAGCCTGTTTATAGCTGCAAGCAGCATTTCTATTAAGGAACTGTCAGATATTTCTGAGCTAAGTTTTTGCTTTGAGTGGTACCCTTTTGGTATGTCCAGATCCTGGGCCTGTAGTTATGTTTCCTTCTCTGATGTTGCTTTCCCCTGACTTTTGTCCTCTTAAAAACTGTAACTGGCTGCAATTTCATGGTCACTTGCAGTCTTATTTCTTGCCCTTACTAACCACTGTTAGATAGAGTCAGATTCAAAGGTGTCCCCTCATGGCTGTTTAAAAAACTTTTTGGTATTATTTTGGGCTGGAACTAGGTTTTATTTCTTTTATATGCTTGTTTTACAGTTTGAACAGTGATCCAAAAGAAGCCGTGTTTTTGTATCTTCTGCTTCAGTTGGCTGGTGCAGAGCTTCCTGTGGGCCAGTCTCAAGGTAGTATGTGCACTGGCAAATGTTTTTCTGGAAGCCTGCATACAAGAGCTGAGGACAACTCATTTCAGAAATACTTAATGACCTCCTGTATAAAATTCAGAGTACTTAGAGAGAAAATAAGAATGCTGCATCTGAACATATACAGGATAGCATATGCCCAGATAATGGGCATAAAGGAATGCCTCTTTTGCACCAAGTGGTTTTGTTTGCACCTATTGTGCAGGAAATCCTTCACTTCAGCCACAGATTCCTGTGGATTGGTTGGAAGGATTGCATGATAAATCACCTGTCCCTTCATTTCCTGAGTTCTTCAATAGGCATTCTGGTGCTTCACTGAGTACTACAAAACTGTGCTTTAAAGAGACAAAGTGGTTGGTAGGGTATTGAACTTTTGAAGTATGCTACAAATTTAAATTTTCTTAGGGTGTCTTTGGATGGCTGCCTGTGCCTGGTGTGGCTGTAATACAGGATGTGGTGAGGAGGCACACCAAGTTATTTATGGACCCTTTTGCTAGGTGAAATGTGTGCTGTGATAGCTCCTGTCTCTGCTTGCAGCTTGCTGAGAAGGTGAATGGGCACAGTGATCCTTGGAAAGAATGTCCTGTTCCACTGGGACGGCATCTGGAAGTGAGCAGTTGCAGGTGCATGCAGTGTCATCTGTTCGGTCTGTGTGCTGCTTGCTGGGGCCCCCAAGGGCCCTGCCAGCCTGTGAGTAACTGTGTCACACTGCTGAGCCCAGGCTGCAGCACCTTGGAGAGTAGGGACAGTCTGCAAGATAGCCTGGCAGCCTGCTGGGAAATCTTGTGGTGCCAGTGAGCAGGAATGACTGTGGACAGCAGCTGCCTGCATGCTTTGCCTGGCGAGGGCCCTGAGGGGAAATTGCCTCTGCTGTGTCCACTGGAGCTCAGGCTGCTGCCTGGACACATTTGTTTTTGGAGCATAGCTGGTTCATGCTTTTTGATGCCTGTTCCCAGAGAGCCTGATGTTACATGGTCAGTGGACCTGGACAAAAAGCTGTATTCTATTGCTGGGATTTTTTGGTAAATACCATGGTCTTCCTGAGCTAGGGAATTTAATGTGAGCCATAGCAATGTGTACTACCTTGTCACTTCCTCTCCAGCTGCATGGGTTGTGTGGCATCCCTGTCTCAGAAAAGCATGCATAGCTGGGTAGAAACAGCCCAGAAGCTTTGTATTGCAGTAGTGTTTCAAGATGGATGGCTCTGCCAGGAGAGGCTATTTTTGAAGCTGACTGGTGATGAGAAGCAGTGCACACTGGAGTGTTTGCAGGTACCTCTATGCTGAAAGGAAAGCTACTCTGTAGCACCAGGTAAGCTGCAGCTCCTTGCTGTGGAGTGTGGGATAGCTCTGGCATGTCTGTGTTAGTGACAGGTTGGAGTAGCCAAATGTCTTTCTAGACAGATCTCAGATTTTTCACTCCATCCTTTGATCTTGTTTTTGTCATTGAATGCACAGATTGATTGCTCTTCCATGATTTTAACAACTGCCCTTTCATAGCTTCCCCACTTTTCAGACAAGGGTTTGTTGTGTGTGGTCTGCACAGTGGCCTCACTGGTCAAGATCAGTGGCTTAAGAGACCTTTGCAACAGAGAGATTTATAAACCTGTTGGGAAACAGCTCTGCTGGGCAGAGCTCTATATTGAATTCTGTCTGGAGAGAGGAGACTTGCTAGGAAGGGGAGGCTGGAATAGCCCTGCCAATGACAAGCTGTGCTCATCCTGTTTGGGAGTTTGAGGTTCTGGGTAGGTTTGGCATCACAGCTTCTCTTTCCTCCTACCGTGGCACTAACCCCCTTAGCAGGAATGTCCCCTGAGATCAGGGTGGGAAAGATGTATATCTAGTGTGTCATCTGCTCTCCAGGCTGGCAGAACTTGTGGGAGCTCGCAGTACGCAGCAGGGAGGATCAGAAGGAAGCAGTCCTGAAGTCAGGAGGTGGCATTTAGGTTATGTATTGATGTTGGCCATCTCTGTCTGCTGCCTACAGTGTTCCACACTTTTCCTAGACACAAATCCACAACACAAACAGGTAGTAGGCCAGAGTGGTCCACTTCTTTTTGAGGCTGCTTGTTTTACTGGGTCTGAAACTCTGGAGCTGTCTGTAGCTATGGAGTCTAAAGGAAAGTTGTGCTTAAAGAAATCTGCCTGGGAACAGGAAGGGAGCATTTCATAATATAGGCTTATCTTTGACTAGCTTCCGCTACTGTGTTTGAATTGGTTTGAGAAAGCATAATTTGTCTTGTTTAGAAACAAATTGCTTGCAGAGATGCTGACACACACTTGTCCATGTGAGGAGGCACGTCCAAACATCAGAGGATGGTTCAGCAGGCTTGAGAAGGAGAGCACGTGTACTCTGGAGCTATTGGCTGCAGGCCTAACCAGAGGGAATCCCAGAGATCTTTGCTGGCTTGAGAGTGTCACTGCTGTCTGTGCTTTGTGGGGGTACTGGAGAAAAGGAAATACTCCTCTATGGCCTTGGGCAAACATTTGTGTGAGTTTTTCTATTGCAACCAGGCTTGCTCTGTCCTGGTTTGGGATCTCATGACCTCTGCTTCCGTGCCCTCCTGCTTGGGACAGCCTCACAATGTCATGGGCAGCAAACAAGCAGAGGGATCTTGATGTTAGCTCCTGTCCCAAGTAGCCATTCTTTCATTGGAAATGCAATGTTATGAGTAGTTAAAATCTTTGGTGTGCCTTGCTAGCATGGTAACATTTTGGCAGCACAAAAGCAGCTGAAAGCCTGTTGTAGATGTAGCTTTTAGGAAAGAAAAGTGCTCTGCACCCTGAGCACAGCACTGCTGCTGGTCCATCTGGCACTCCTCGTGTGACTCCCTGGGCATGGGGCTGGTGTACACTCAGTGATGCATGTTGGCTGACCTCCTTTAGCAAGCATGTTTCTAAAGCATAACCTGTTATAACCTTGGTGTGAAGGAAACAATGGCTGATCCAGGAACAGCTTTGGCTGCAGTTTGTCTACACGTGTCAGCTGTTTTGAAAACCCTGAGGAAGAGGATGATTTTGTACATCTTGTTAGATATTTAGAAAGATTTTTATATCCTCTGAGATAAATCCAACAAATCTCTTCTGTAATGCTGAGTGAATCTTAGTTCTTCCAGACAAAATCTGTGAATCCAGTACGTGTCTGCGCTTTCCATCCTTACACCTGGCTGCTTTCACACTGGTAGCAAGCAGCTCTGATGGCTGGTGCTGGTGATCACTAGTAGCTACTGCTGCTGGCTGAGTCATGCATAGTGTTGATGTCCTTGTCCTTTCTCCGAACCTCCTTATCTCATTGGTGCACCTGACCCAGCCTGGGATGCCTGCTATGCCTTGTTGTGACTGTTGTGTCTCTTTGGGACATGACCTGCCCTGTTCCTGTGCCTCTGTTGAGAGCGGCTGTGTGCTGTCTCAGTGCTATTGCAGTACTATGAAATACATCTCTGGGCACAGAAGAGTGCTACGAGCTTGTGATGGAAGAGAAGATGGTTCCTGGGAGGCCTCTGGGTGGCAGTCAGAGCACCAGGGCAGAGCCATGTGTGGTCCCTGCAGCAGGTGGGAAAGCTGCTTCAGAGGGTTTAATAGAGCAGCTGGGTGCTGACCAAACCAGAGATCGCCTGCCCAGAGAATAAAGAGTTAGGCACTCTTCCAAGGGCTGATTGGAGCAGGGCATACCTGATAAATGTGCATGCACAGTGAGATGGTGATGTTTGATGCGATTAAGAATGGCCTGCCCGATCAGATGAGAACAGCAGGGGCTGATAGCGTTGATTTTTCTCTTCCATGGGGATAGGAGAATGAAAAAAATGAGGTGCTCCAATTCAGTACAGTGGTGCTGAGGTCCCATTTAATGCACTGCACTGGCCTCTTTTCAGTGACTGCAGTCTATCTTGAATGGCCATTCCAGGGGGGAAATGCTAACCAGGACACAAGGCTGTGAGGAAAACTCTAGGCAGTTGCAAGAAGCCAGCCAGGAAGACAAGGAAAGGTAGATGTATCTGCTTTCAGGACACTGTTTTCTTCCCATTTGCCTCCTGACTGAGGATGAATTGCTTGATGATACCTTGCTCTTGGTAATGTATTTCCTACCGATACTGTTATTCTTTGCCCTCCCCAGCATGACTTTGCCTATCCTCCTCCCATGTAGTGCAGCTGAATTGCTGCTGTGAGGACAAGAAACCCCTTCCTTTGTTGTTAAAAACCTCAAAGACAAAAGGAAGGAGAGTGTCATCTGGTCCTCTGGGATGTCTGAGCATTGGCCTTGGGTTTGGTCTGTCTAGGGGCACATGGAAGAAGATGGGCTGATGGAGGGGAGGAATAGTCATGTGGGGAAAAAACCTGGATTTCTTGAGTTAGGCAGAGCTGTAAGCTGTGAAATGCTTCACAGGAAATGAAGGGACATAACCTGGGGAGGTTTTGTCTTCTGTGCTTTGTGCTTTAGGATTTCCTTTGTGAATGTCACTTGGAAATGGGGATAAGTCAAACATACTGCAATTTGCAGTAACAGAACCCTGCTCTGGATCCAGCAGCAGGGCAGACATGTGCAACTGGTAGCAAGCTGCTGTCAGCCAGGATGCAGACGAGCCAAAATGTCTCTCTTATGGCAAGGAGAGGAATGCTGGTCGGCACCAGGGCTGTTGTGCTGCACACCACCTTGTGTAGCTTGGCTGAGGGACCTGATACGCAGCAGGTGTTTGGCGGCTCTGCCCTAACTCTTTGCTTGGTGACCCCAAGGAGGGTGCTGTCATATTTTTTGGCCTTTGCATCCTACTTTGTTACACCTCTTCGATGCAGCTTGCTTTACTTGCCCGTCCCAGACTGCAGCAGTTGCAGTGGCTGGAGAGCAGAGTGGCAACAGTGTGCTGGCAAGCCCTGAATCCTCTGTCTCTCTTTCCCTTGGGGAAGCTCTCAGAGCAGGCTGACACTGGCTTTCCTCCCAGTCCATCTGTATTTGGTGCACCTACCTGTTCTGATGCCTGATCTGCAGAGCCCGATGAAGCTGCTGCTGTCCCAGTTCATTGCTCTGTTTGCTGTCAACAGGGACTTGGTTTCTGAAAGTGGAGTAGGTCTCTCCTCCCCTCTGCGTGCATCAGTGGTGTCTCGTGCAAACACACCACTGGGGGCTCAGGGAGGATCTTGCTTTCAGGAATCTGTGGCACGTTTTGGGTGGCGTCTCGCCGCTGGCACACCGTTTGTATGCTCTTCCCTTAGCACCTGCTTTGGCCACTATCGGAGGTGAGCTCTGTGGATGGACACCCCTCTGATCGGATCTGCTTTTACAAGCTGTTCCATGCGACCGGCCGGTCTGCGGAGCGTCCCGGTGTCCCGGGTTTGTGGTCCTGGCCGGCTGCCTTCTGCCCTCTAGCGGGAACGTGTTTTGGGAATAGGTGCTACTCCAGCGGTTGGCAGGGCTACAGGAGCCTGGGAAGCGTCCCGTGCTTTGTGAGCCCCCATGGAAATTCTGGCATCTTTCCAGAAGCCCAGTCTCGGAGTTTAATATCTCCTTGAAGGGAAACCTGAGTTGTCAAAGTCAGGAAAAATATTGAAGAGCAACTAAACTGACACTATTGAAGAGCAGCTAAACCGACACTAGGCTTAGTCCACGTCTGTGCATCTAATAGGGGTGGTAGTGCTGACAAGGATGCACAGAGAGCCAGTGCTGGGAAAGGTGGATGTGTTCTAACATTTGTAGGTGGCATGGAAACTACAGGAAAACCCAAGCTCCCTGGCTGCTGCCACTTGGAGAAATCAGTGCAAATGTCCAGGGAAACAGTCTTGTGCAGAGAATGAGCTGCCACTCACGAGTGATTTGTAAGCCGAGCACTGAACAGCCCAGGATGTCAGCAGAAAAAGAGAGCATTTCATGGGATAAGGACTGGCTCTGAGGCTGGGGTGCGGAGTGGGGTTGGGCAGTGACTCTGGATGCACACTGGGCTTTTCCCCTGGCTTATTCCAGCTGCAGTGGGCACCATGCCAAGAGCAGATTCTCCAGATGTTGCACATCAGCTGAAACACTGCTTTGTTATTTGGATGAGATTTTCTTTGGACTAGTACTTGCTTATAATAATGTTTATATATACTTTTGAAGAAAATTGTAAAAGTATATTTTTATACATGTACATTTATATAGGTAAGAGGATGGTAAACATACAAATAATATTTTAAGATTTCCTCCAGAATGAGGAGGACTGTTGTAGTTGCTCTTAAGAAGATTTGATTCGTTCTGTTCATACATGGAGGGTACAACCTGTAACCCAGTTTAGTGGCACAGTCAGAGCAGCAGAAAACCTTCTTGCTTTTCAAAACAATATTAGTTTTTTTAACTTGGGGGACGCTTTCATTTTCTTCAAGGAGGAAGCTATTCAAGGAGTACTGCCCCAGCAGGAAATAGTTGCATAGTGCTTTATATTACCCCTTCAGTGAAAAGGAAAGCAAAAACTACCTTTTGTTATTGAAAAGAAAAAAAAAGTAGATAAGAAAGTGCTTTAATGTCCTATTGCTGTGGTCTCCAGGAGGTAGAGGATTAGGTCCATTGAATCTGCAGAGAATTTTGACATGTACTGCACTGCAATAAAAATGTTAAATTGAGTGAATTGGTTCTTGGATAATATGTACATGATTTGATATAACAAATAGTGATAAGAATGGTTGTAAAATAGATCCTATACATCTGTGTATTGCTCTGGCAAAAAATGGAGACGCAGTGCAGCTCTGGCCAGACTTCAGCTGTATCAAATTTAAAATGCTTAGGATTTATTTTGAGGAAAGGATAGTAAACCCAGACCCAGGAAGAATAGAGGCCATAATTAAGCTCCCGTGTGTGGTTACAAAAAAGCAGATATGAGGATTTTTCAGAATCGTGGGATTTCATCGGCTGTGGTTTCCTGACTTAGGGGAATTGACTAAGCCTCTGACAGAGGCAACCAATAATGAAAACATAGAACTTGTCACATGAGGCCCAGAGAGGGAACAAGGTTTTAAAGCAATAAAATGGTGTCTGCTCTTTTTCTCGGGCTCCCAGATTATACAAATCCCTTCAATCTGTATGTACATGAAGTAAAGATAGTGGAGTGATAATGCAGAAATTGTGACTGCACCACAAACCAGTCTCATATTATTCCACTCAGCTTGATTCAGTTGCATTGGGAAGACCAGCCTGTAGTAAATCACTGTCAGCAGCAGCAGCAATATTGGAGAAAGCTGCCTGTTTATCCTGAGATATCCCATCACAGTCCATGTTCCACGTGCAGTGGAAATACTTTAGAGATATTGTGTGACCCAAGCTCTATTGCCACAATGGGTAATGTCCATAGGTATGAGCTGATCCTCCTAATGGCAGATAACATCGTCTTAAAAGGATGTGACACCTTGAATTCAGCAGGTCTCACACCTCTGACTGATGATTTGAAGCTCCACTTTGAATACTGTGTTCAGTTTTGGGCCCCTCACTACACAAAAGACACTGAGGTGCTGGAGTGTGTCCGGAGTTGGTGAAGGGTTTAGAGAATTAACTTTATGAGGAGTGGTTTAGGGACCTGAGGCTGTTTGGCTTAGAGAAAAGGAGACTAGGGTGACCTTATCGCTCTCTACAACTCCCTGAAAGGAAGTTGTACTGAGCTGGGGGTTGGTCTGTTTTCTCAGGTAACAAGTTACAGAACAAGAGGAAACAGCCTCAAGTTGCAGCAGAGTAGGTTTAGATTTGATATTAGGAAAAAGTTCTTCACTGAAGGGGTGGAGAAGTAATGGAATCAAGTGGTGGAATCACCACCCCTGGAAGTATTCAGAAAACAAGTGGATGTGGCACTTGTGTACATGGCTTACAAGGTTAGTGGTGAACATGGTTGTGCTTTGTTAATGGGTTGATTTGATGATCTTAGAGGCCTTTTCCAACCTTAACAATTCTGTGGTTCTCTGATGGAGATGATCACCTGTATGATGCACATTTTAAGTAAACCACAGACTGATTTAACTGATGTTCTCTTATATTACCCAAATCTAGTTCTTTTTGCAAATGTTTTGTCCTCCTACTTGCAAGGACAGCCTGCAAGGACACAGTGGTGATCCAGGTAAAACCAATAGAAGCAGAACCACTCTTAGCAAGGATAAGTGCACAGGGAGCAGGATTAGTAGCCTTAGCACATGCAGTGTCCCCGGAAGAGGAGAAATGAATTAACATCTCTATGGACTCCCAATATGTTTTTGGGGTGTGTCAGGCAGCAGGAATGTTATGGAAAGAATGGGGATTCTTCACATCAGCAGGACAGAGTATCTATGAGAAGAGTATCCAGAGTATCCTTGGAGAAGAAAGATTCAATTTGTTAGAATTAGTACAGTTACCTATGGTCCTGGATGGTCAGACAGGAAAGCTTCCTCGAAAAAAATAAGCCACTGTGTGTCCTCTGTGACCTCTTGATTGGATGCTTTTGCAAACAACCGCTGGAGGCAGTGCTTTGCTGCTGGCACTGAATTTCACAAAATGCATGTTATGAGAGCCTTCCTTTTCAATATAACTGCAGGCCAGCTTGGTGAAAGCATTACAAGTGTTTCAGTCAAACTTCAGAGCAAAAGCTCAAAATTTGTCATTTAGTGAGGGAAAGAAGGCAGCATTTTATAAGATAATACCGGGGAACAGTGAGTACCTCTCACCAGTAAATGACCAGTAAAGGAGTGTAGGAGTACTGAGGTTCCAGGAGGTTGTCAGACTGCCCTGTTGGAGCCTATTTTTCCTTGTTGCTGTCAATCATTGTTGCTATCAGAATGTTACACAGTCATATTTACCACAACTCAGTATAGCGGAGGTCCCTGCAGCAGTTCCATAGCTCAAGAACAGTTGCTACTTGTTCTGTTTCATTGTAGGAGTAGGTAAATTCAGATCTATAATTTGTCTACCAAAGAGTGATTTTCAGGGATCACACTGTGATCAGTTCTGGACAAAACCATGCGGTAGTTGCCATGGGATTTGGCTGAAATGTTCAGACCATCATCTGATCACTGTGGATCAATCCTGTCCTGTAGATATCTGCAGAGATTAGTGTGAGACCCTTTGCTGCCCTGTACTGGCTCTGAACACTCAGCACTGATGTAAATCTGAGTGATGCAGGGATTGGTTAAGTAACAGATCAAAAGACGATCATCAGGGACAGCCAAGCTGCTTAAAAATTATGTGGTCTTGTGCTGCAAGTACTTTCAGACTCTAGAACATGCATGTTAATCCCTGTGGGAAGGGTCGTGGTATTTTAGAAAGCACTGTTTGGAGAAGGGTTGGAGCTGCAGGGTGCAGGCTATACATTTGAGTACCTTATGTCTTTGAGTGCTGCAGGGAGGAAGGAGCAGAGGGTGGAAGGGGGGAATCACCTTCTGGCACATGGTATGGAAAGGACATGGGGCAGACTACAGCATCTCTCTCTGTAAAGTAGATCTTGAAAGCTGGAGAGGAATAGAAGGAGAAGAGTGCCATCTCTGTATCAGAGGTGAAAGAGTTGCCCAAGTGGGCAGAGCTGACCAGTAGGCATTCATTATTCCCCTGGAAAAAAGACCAGGTACTGCCTCAGAGAGGAGCATGAAGAGCTAATGAGTGAATTAGCTCTTGATAAGGAATGTGTTTCTACAGCGAGAACAACTGCCAGGTAGAATTGTAACCTTTCTGCATCCTCTAATTAAGACTGAATATCCTTATGTAAGTTTTAGTCTTTAAGAGATAACTTTTCCATGCAGGTAACTATTGTGACTAAATTAGTGCTGCAAGGAAAGTTTGAGTAGATGTGCTGTCCTTGGCTCAACATGTTCAAGCCTCATTTCTCTCCGTGGCTTGTCTAGCGACAGTCACAATTTAGCACTGGTTAGTGGTGGTTGTTAGCTAAGCTTAGCCTCTTTGCAGGCTTTCCTTCAGTACATCTGATGGACTTTCTGTACCCCTTTTTCTGGCGAGANGCCCCCCCCCCCCCCCGGCCTGAGAGGTGCCCCTTTGTCGTTGGCTGTGCTTCCTGCAGCTCACCCCTAACCACGCCTGAGTATTTCTGGGGAGGAAGAAACCTGCCTCAGGTAATAAGGTTTCTCCCTTCCTACAAATAGAGGCTCAGAGGGGAAGGGTGGACAGAGATGGGACCACTTATTGTAGTGCTGGGGTGCACAGAGTACGAGAGCTTAGGGTCTGTGCTCTGGGTTTTGGCTGAAAGAATGCAGCCATCTGGCAAACAAGTGTGCAGACCTTCCCTGCACACCCAGCTTCCTGACTTCTGGTCTCCACCAGGAGGGACCAGAACATGAAGGGCAGAGCAGCAGGGTTGCAGTCACAATCCAGGAAACCTTCTGCACAAGCTAAAATTATTTTAGAACGGAGGACAGCGACATGGTAGGAGGTGAGTGCTTGCTAAGCCCTAAACCTGTCCTGCAGTTTGGCTCTGTCCTTCCCTTTTTACTGTCGTTCCGTCTCTGGGATTGTTCTACACTGCTGCTGGTATCATCAGCATAGCAAGAACAGTTTTTTTTCCTTTAAAAACAAATAAAGCAGGCCTTCAGAGAGCACAGTGTGCCAGACAGAAAGGTATTTGGAAGTAGCCAAATCTGTTTTCGAGGGAGGGTGGCCTGACTCTCAGGTCCAGCATGCTGGTATCCCCAGAAGTCCTGGGAACCAGAGTCTGCAGCAAGGCAGCTGTGGAGCACAGAGGGTAACTTGCAAAACATCAGCATGCTCTTACTGCTGGTAAAGCCATGTCTGGCTTTGCTCCCTGACACAGAGTTCCTTGCAAGTAGTATCCAAGGGAGTCCTGCTGCAGGCTCCTAGGCAGGAAATCGGAGTGGCTGGCTGTCTCACTGGCACTGACTATTCCTTCGAGCAGCAAAAGTAGCTCTTCTCACTTAGCCTCAGGATCCTTCCTAGATTTTTCCTGGAAGTGCCACTTACCATGCTGAGTCCCCAGGATTTGAGCTTGTCAGGGTGGCTGAAGTTGTATGAAGCCTTCTGTGGGGCTGCTTCCCAAGTCAGTTCTGCGTGGTACTGTGCAGGAGGAGAGCTGAGTTGTGATGTGTGCATGGGAACATTTGCCTTAACTAAGTCCAGGATAAGAGTGTATTTAAGTGCTTTGGTTTATAAATAAACGGTGCTGTGGCCAAGGTAGATTTAAGCAGAGCTGGCAACAGCCCTGCTTGGGAAGGGATCTCTTTACCACATGGCCTGCTGTTGGACTTCCTGTTGCATGCTAATCCCTTAAGCCTGCTTTAGCTCTGTTAATTTTCCTTCTTTCCTTTTTTCCCTGATGGGCTGTCTCCGTGGCGCGTGAATGCCAGCGTTCCTAGGCCAGGCTTGTGCCTGCGACTGGGCCAAGCATCCAGGCTGCCTTCTGAGCACTGGGTACCATGTGGCAGGGCCCCAGGGATGGTGGTGCCTGAATGTGTCCCATTCTCTCTGTCTCACAGGCTCTGCAGTCTGCGCCTGAAGAAACTCACGGTGCTGAAAGAGCTGGACAAAGAGCTGAGCTCTGTGCTTATCGCTGTGAAGATTCAGGTAGGTTCCTCTCCTTGCTGCTGCCTGATGGCAGCAAGCCAAGCCCATCCTTGTGCCCTCTGTAAAGTGCTGGTCTGCATGTCCCTTGCCTGGTGCCAACCAACCCCTCTGTCTCAGTTAGCTTGCTCAGGGAGATTTTGACTCTCAGGCAGGTGGGAATGGTGCCCTGGGGACAGCGGCAAGATGCCTGGTGCTGGCTTGTATCAGGAGGGAGTTTGGTTAGACACTGGAACAGAATCTGCAATGCCTCCCTGCGTGCCCTCCACTAAGGCCCACCTGTCAAACTGCTGTTTGGAGTTTGTCATCCCACTGTTCCCTACCCTTTAAGAGAGGGTCAGTGCTGGATGGTTTCCAGCAGTGCCTTCCATCCAGATCACTCCTTAGGGAGTGAAGGGTGGGAAGGGAAGGGTGCAAGGGGTCAGCGTCTCTGTGCATAATGTTCTGCTGATGTTTGTACCCTGTCTGATCTCTAATATCCTTTCCCTTTCCTTGTGCATCCCTGCTAGGCCTGGTGCCTCTACTGTGAACCAGGCAGAAGGGAGGGGAGGGAGGGGATCTTTGTCACCAAGGGGACAGGAATTTGCCACCATCCTGATACCTGTGATCCCTCCACCCTCTCTGCAGCCGGTGGTGGAGACATGAGTTCCTGGGGGTGCAGGCACATCCTTTCCACCTGCCAAAGGACAGCATGGAAACAAAATGCATTTTAAGTATGCTGTCCTGGCCACAGCTTCCCTGACCCAGCTAGGGTGCTGGTGTCCTTCCTTCGTTCTTGTCAGCTGGCACGAAAGCAGCTGATCCTGTTGAAAGCACCGTGGGTCGGCAGCTCAGCAGCTTTGTGCTCCCACAGAGCTCTTTGTGCTGCACACATTAGGATCTAAATCCTGGATTAATGCTGGAAGCTGCAGTATTAGTGGAGCTCTGGGAGCCGGAGTTTGCCTTCATGGCAGACCTGATTCACTCACACAGAAGAAACTGAAAGCAAAATGTATGAAACCTGGGGCAGGGAGTGAGGACAGTAGGAGGAGGCTGTGGTCCACACACTATTGGTCAGTGTCCCACTTTGCTGGCCTTTCCATCACTGTGTGTATGGTGTAATTCAGGAGAGCTGAAAGCCCTGGAACCTGTAAGATCTGTGCCCCTTTGGTGCAGGCTTTAGCAAGGAAACAACCTGAGCAGCAGAGAGCTGCCTGGCTGGCCCTTGGAAATGTGGAAGCAATCAAGGCTGGGCCACTGCTGACAGCAGCACAGAACTGGGGGGCTGGCAGCCAGCTGGGGGCTGTGGGTCCTACTTGACTGGGAGGGCTGGGGTGGTCCCTGACTTCTCTCCTGCACGGTCAGCCCAAGCTGAATGTGCTTCTCTGCACTGGGGAATCTTGGGTTCCTGTGCAGCCCCACTTATGCTGGGGCTGACATGTGCTGAGTATGCATGTCCTCAGCTACAGCCCTCAGATGCTGCAAATGGGGGACTGTGGAAGAGACTGCACAGTGGGACTCCAGCTCTTTCAAACAGACCAGCCCCATCCCTGCCACAGGCCAATCTTGCACCCTGATGGCAAAAGAAATTAATAGGCCTCAGCAGTTTGAAGCCACGGGGGCTCCTTGCTGCAGGGCTTCTTTTCCTGTTAGGGAATGGAGGCTGCATTCAGGGATTTAATTTAGACATGGTCACCTCCTCTCTGCATGACCACATAGCTGTGGCTGCATGCTGGTGTAGGCTCCCTGCAAAGCTGAAAAAACCAAGGAGGATGCTCTTGCCCGCACTACCCCATGGCTCAGCATTCCTTGTGGGAGTGGGCTGAGTTTGTGTGCCTTCCCAGGCTGCTTCCACCTGCCTGACCAGCTGCCTTGGCAGGGTTTGGGACTGCTGGAAGACAGATGGAGGCTGTAGGCAGCTTCAGCACAGCGTGCCTACAGAGTGGCCTCAGATGGATCCATTCCTCCTGCTCCTCTCCTAGGTGACAGATGAGTCATACTAGTAAGAAACTGTTTGAAGGCCTTCCAGTGAGCATTCCATCTTTTGGATGGAAACAGCTGATGCATACAATTTATAAAGGACGTGCAAATTCCCAAGGAGGAAGCTGGAGACTAGAGGAAAGGAGAGCTATATTTCTGTCACTTCAGTAGCGGTTCTGTTAGGGTCAGGAAGTTGCTGCTCCAAAGGGCAGATTGCATGGAAATAAAGCTCTGACCCTGCCTGAATGGGGCAGCCACCCAGGCAATAGCTCCAGTGCTGGAGACAGTCTGCTTAAAAAAAAACAAATGTGCATGACCCAAAGGACAGTGTAAGCCTGTCCAGAACTCCTGATCTCCTTCTCACAGTGCCCTTCTGGTCTTAAAAGACAGCTTCAAGAGTTCCGTGGGCTGCTGCCTTCTCCTTCATCTGAAAATACCACTGTCAAGGGGAACTTTCTGTGTCTACAGAACTTACCCATTTCCCAGAGGTGATTTGAATATATAATGTTCCGTGGATTTGAGAGAGATAAAGCCTGAACAACTGAAAAAGGGGATTTGCTCTCATTCACTTGAGTGGTTTTTAAACCTTTGTACCTCGTTACTTGTTTTAACAGACTGGAGATGTCATAGAGCATTTCCTTCTGTGTATTGTTCAGCGTGGTACTAAGAGATTTGGATGTGCTGGCTCAGCTCCATAAAACTGCAGATATCTGCCTTGGTATCAAAACTGATTATGGCGTGAAGGGAAACACAGTGTTCCTTCTCAGCAGAGAGACTGTAGTTCACAAACACCCTGTCTTGAGCCATGAATAGAGGAGACAGTCAAAGAAAGAAAGAAGAAAACAAACCCCAGCACTCCAAGAACTTTCAGCTCCTGTGACAGGTGCTGTGGATGCAGATCTTCCTGCATCTGCCTGCAGGATACAGCTGGTGACTAGGGTTCAAGCCTTGGTACTGCTGTAGAGAGATGATATTGGCAGTCACTACGTAGCAGACAAGAGTGTGTGCTATGTAATAGGCCAGGCTAAAAAGGTTGTTTGCCTCTGCCAGGCCTGCCCACTGCCCCAACCCTGCTCCCTGAAGGAACTTGGGTTTTTTTGGTCTTTCTTACTATACAGAGTTTTCTGTTTATGCCTCACTCATGCTTTGTTTCTTATCTCTTTGTCTCTTATCCACTTGTAGTTTTTTTCACTCCTGCCTGAGCAATCCTAGCTAAACCCTAAATTTGTTTATTATATTAATGGGCTGTTCTCTCCCAAAATACATGTTCAACTTGAATTCTGATATTTTGCTGTCTGCCTAGTCCATTACTTATATTAGTTCTCTCTCATTTTCCAGATGTGGTAGGCTGTTCTAGCCTCAACCCCCTTATAAACCAGACCAATCAGGACCGATTTACACTTGAAATTTGGGGTTGTACTTTTGAAACTAGACCTGGGCATCATGTACCTCTGTACTGTAGTGAAAGCTCCTGTGTATTTTCAGTTCTTAGGTGACCTGTGACCACCACTTGTCCCTATTGCTTTTCCCTTTCTTGACACTCTTTGTCATCCATGATTTTCACTGTAACAGTCTGACATTAAGCTTTTCTGTAGTATTCATAGGGATGCTCAACTGCCTTGCAGAGAAATTGGTCTTGCCTGACATTACTCAAGTTACAGAAGAGCTGAGCTACATCAGGTGCTCAGTGCCATGTCCAGTTGAGGTTTGAATTTCTCAGAGGATGGAGAATCCTCTGTATTTCTATGTCCTTGTCCTTTCACTGTGATAATGAAGCAGCCTTTGTCCCAGTCCTTGCAATGCAATGTGGATGTGCACTGGCATTTTACTAAGGGATTGGATTCACCTAGGATTGAGGCTGAGCATATAACTTCCATAGTGGTAAATGATAGTAAGGCTCAGGACAGCAATATTTATGAAACTGTCACTTACTGGACACATCACTCAGGATATCCTCACCTTTTCTTTGCCCTAAGTCCTTCCCCAGAAATAGCATCTTCAAGAAGAATAATTGCACTTCTACTTGTGTTTTGATGAAAGAATGAATCTTTGGTGGATAATTTCTCTGCAACAAAGAGCAAATGGTAAATGTGCTAAAGTAAATGGTCACTGTCATTGTGACTGCCTATCATCTGTTATCAGAGATCAGGAAGAGTCCATGCATTCTTGGCCAGGGAGGCTCACAGATGGTGAAGGGGATGAGCTCCACCTCCTCTCTTCCGTTTTAGGAAGACCTTTTGCAGGAAAGCCTTGCTCCTGGCACAGTCTCTGGGAACAGCATTGCAGACAGCTTTTGGGAGGATCTGTGGGTTGTGCCACCCTGCAGCCAAGAGGGCCTGGTGCATGCAGGCAGCATTTTTCTGTCCCCAAGTCATTCAGTGTCTCTATCAGAAACCAAACACAGAGATAGTAGAGATAGGGCAGAGGTAAAGGAAAGAGTTGGAGTGGGAGCATGATTTGAGTGCCTCTGTTACTGGCCTTCTGGTAAAAAACATTTCTATATGTAGAGAGATAAAGACTGTTGCCTGAGGAAAAGACCAGGATAGAGTTTTCTGAGACACAAGCTGAGCAAGCAGGGGGACCCCTGTTCTCCTGGACATCCTGACTTGGCCCGAGCAGAGCCATCCTGCCAACTGTGCCTAGACAGGAATCTGCACTGGGCCTGTCTGCTAGGGGGAGAGATGTCTCCAGGACCTGTCCCTTTCTTGGCCAGGCAGTGTGTTGGGACCCTTTCCTTTGCCCTGCATGGCTCCCTCTGGCTCCAGGAGTGTCCAACCACAGCACAGGACTGGCACTCCAGGTGCAGAGAGCCAGATTAAGCAGAGCAGGCTTGTGAAGAGCAGGTGCTCCCTGGCAGGTGGGCAAGGAGAACGGGCCTCTGGCAGCTCAGGGGATACTGCAGGCTTTTGTGAAGTGTTGATAGGCATGTGAAAGGTGGCTCCGCAAGGTGGAACAGAACAGAGTCAAGGCATTCTCTCTTTCCTTGTGGTCTGTGAACACCTTTGTCTTGTGTGTGTGATGCAGTGGAGTCTGTGGTCGAGCTCAGTGTGTGTGTGTGCCAATCTTGTTGTAGGGTTCAAAGCGAGTCCTGAGGTCAAATGAATACATCCTCCCTCCCGGGGGCCTAATGGAGACCGAGCTGGAGCTGACCTTCTCACTGCAGGTACCTGGTGTTACCTGGTCCCCTGGGCTCCCTTACCTCCCTTACCCTTACCATTTTTCACCAAGCACAACCTTAGGGCTAAGTGTGAAAGGCACAGCCACTGTGGAGGGGCCTACTGTGGTTGGCCAGCTGCTCCATTGCTCCAGGGATTGTTTTGCTGGGCGTTGGGATTTGGAGGATGATGGATAGGTGCAGGTGGCTTTTGAGGGGCACCTCAAAGCTCAGCAAGTCAGATCCTGCTGTACGTCAGCATTGAGGAAGAGTTTTCTACCTGTGTGTCATGCTGAGCCTTGCCCTCATGCTGCCATCTTTTGTGTGCTTCCCTTCCCCAGTACCCACACTTCCTCAAGAGAGATGGCAACAAACTACAGATCATGCTGCAGCGGAGGAAGAGATACAAGAACCGCACCATCCTGGGCTACAAGACCCTGGCAGTGGGAATTATTAACATGGCTGAGGTATAGGGTGCTGGGAGCAGAGGGGAGTCCCACATGGCCTTCCTGTGCCAGCACTGGGCAAGGAACTGGGCTGGCAGGCAGGGTCTCATTGCTGTGAGTGTTCTGGCTTGTTGGCTGGCTGTAATACAGAGAGGGTGGGCTGCCAGCTGCCATTGTGTCACCCTGTCAGGGAGCTTGTCTGTCTGTCTAGGTCATGCAGCACCCAACGGATGGCGGGCAACTCCTGGGCCTCCACAGCAACATGAAGGATGTGAACATTCGAGTGGCTGAAATCAGCATCTACTCTCTGTCCAGTCAGCCCATCGACCACGAGGATGGGAACGTCCCCTCAGGTCCTAAAATCAAAGCTTCAGGTGTGTTTGGTGCTCAGACCTGCAGGCAAACGTTTGGGACATGGGTAACAGAGTGGGTCCCCCAGCACTGCCAGTCCTTTCACTGGAGCCATGACAGGCATCTTGCTTAGCTGGGACATTTGCACTGTCTGCTTTCAGATCGCTCCCCAGACATTGATAACTACTCTGAAGAAGAGGATGACAGCTTCTCCTCAGAGCAGGAAGCCAGTGATGATGCTGTGCAGGGTCAGGTAAGGGAGGCCTGGCAAGATGCCTTATGTTCTGGTCCTGTTTCTGGGGCAAGAGTCAGGCATTGAGGTTCTTGGTCACTCTGAGCCCTCTCATCCCCTTGTAAACATTTGGCATTGTTTCAGAGGGCTGAGAGACATAATACTTGACAGCAAAAAGAACTTTGACAGCAGTGGGCTGCTGCAAGTCCCTGGTGAGGCAAGGGACTTTGGAGAGCCATAGATCTCATCCGTCTGTCTCTGGAGCTGTCTGGCCTGCAGCAGAAAACCCCTGCTGAGCCCTCTCCATCTTGCACCATGATTTTCTCCCTTCTCCCTGTGATAACAGGTCAGAGACTCCTCACTATCTGAGAGACAACAGGGATTTTAGCAAGAAGTAGGTCTAAAAATGGTCAGAGGTGGCAGACCCATCCCAGCCCTGTGATGAGCTGTGTCACTGCTGTTTGCTCTGCTCTTGTTGTGGTGCCTGTACTCAAGGCCATGGAAAGCCTTTTGGTAGTGTGCTGATAAACAGGGGACAAATCCCTGTTCAGGGTTGTTATGATCTGAGGGTAACTGAGATTATTGGGGCAGATTAGAGTGGAACAACACTGGATGACAAGTGTTTATAAATATAGATCTGTATGGCAGGTTTATTTCAGAACAACTTGGTTGCAATGGAAAGGAGGTATGTGGCCATTTTGGTTATTATTACCTATAGTAATACAAGAGTATAAAAGTATAAAGGTATCACTTAAGAAAATATATAAGAAAAAGAAAGAAAGAGAGGTAAAGAAACAGTAAGAGTAGATAGTGGAAAGATATCACCAGCCGTGGATTCAGATTTGATTGTTGCTTGGTTGAAGCGATGGTCATAGTCTTGATGGGGGAAGCCTGAAACAAAGAGTTCAATGGTTAATATACATTCAGGTTTAGGTGGGAATGCCCAGGTACCTCCCCTGGCGTGGGGACTTTTACACTGTCTAATGTAACATTGTGGGTCTGGTGCAACGCTATGGATTAGGTGCGGTCCTTAGGTAAAGGGCCTCAGAAAAGAGTCTGGGGCGCTTGTGGGGGAGTCTTTGATATCTTGGCACCTTCTAAGACAGGAGAGCTCTCTCACTTCAGTGCAGTTGAGCCAGTTATGCCCCATCAGAAGGGATGAATACCTTCAGGCCTAAGGCAGGGGGTGATGGGGGAGGAAGTTTTACACCTGAGCCAGTTGTGTAAGGAGGATATTGGCCTGACGAAAAGCATTATCCCACCCAGCAGGATCTGCTTCTTGGGCCTCTTCCTTTATCTGGCTGAAAAACCAGCTTGTTGCTAAGCTAAGTTTGGTTGGTCATGGTCAATCTCTGATGATGGTTGCTCACCTCTCTGCACCTAGGCTGTTCTTATGCAGATCAGAGGCTTCTCCACCACACATCCAAAAATTCTCCTCCTTCCCTTTGGTTTTCTGGGCCTCAGCAAAGCACACCTGCTGGTTTTGCAAATGGCCATTTGTTCAAGTCATTAAGCATTATCATTTCAGTCTCTCACAAGAGTCCTCCAGATTACCTGTCCCATCATGCTGGGTTAATATATCAGGGGCCCATGTCCCTGGGAGTTGTGCATATTGTTAAGGCTAATCCCTGGAAAAAATGCTTTTTTGTGATTCATGTGCTGCGCTCTCTGAGCTAACTCTGGAGAGAGGAGAGCAGGAGAACAACACACAGGTCCTGAAGAGGCTGTGTCTCCTGTTATCTTGCTGATACATTCTTCTCTGGAGGGGCCTGGGGACAGAAGTGCTGGGAAAGAAGGTCTGAATGGGAGCAGTGCTAAGGAGAGAGAAGGCGATCAATAGAGAGAGGTAGCAGAAATAGGAAACAGAGTGGATCAAATTTGGGAGCAGAGTGGATCAAAGCTTTTCAAAATGGAGGGCAAATGGGAGTCAGGAAACTTTTAAGAGGTGCTGCTCCATGAACTTAGTTGTTCTAATGTACTGTGACTTTTTTGCCTGCAGGATCTGTTTGATGAAGAGGAGGAGTTGAGGAAAACCAAGAAGTCCAGGAGGAAAATGAGCCGAACCGCATCAATCACCAGAGTAACATCTGCATTTACAACATGATCAAAGGGATGGAAGGGATTCACTTTCTCCTCTCTCAGAAGGCAGTGAGGGGGTGTTGGGAAGAGGAGATGCTGGCACTGGTGCAGAGCAGGGGAGAGAGCCCTTGGCTCTGAGAAGGAGCAAAACTCTTTTCATTAATGAGCTAGCTTGTTGCTCAGAGTTGTCTCCCAGTTCATGGTCTGTACTGTGTTCAGCTTGGCTTTGTATCAGTGATGATCTGTGTGCAAGACCGTTTTGACTTGCTGCTGTCATATGGTCTCTTTCCTTTCTTGAGGAAGGGGAAGGTAGGCACAAGGAAAGCTGAACTATTAGCAGCTCCTCTGCATGTCTGCAGAAGGGAGGAGCTGCTCTGCCAGACCCTTGCTCTCCAAACTTCTCATCCCTGTTGACTTCAGCCCTGCAGATCCCTGGCCACCTTCTTCCTAAGTTTGTTCCCCATCTTTTCTTGCTCGAAGGCAGTATTGCTCAACCAGGTGGTCTGGGGAGAAACAGGATTTAAATGAAGTGCTATTCCAGCCTGTAGCAGAGAAAGTATGAGTCCTTGCATCCTCCCTCATGCCCAGACACTTGCCTCTTGTGGAGTACAGAGGCAGTCCAAGTTGTACAGCAAATTTAAAGAGAGAGCAATCATAGCTGACCGTGGACCTCTGGACAGCATGTTAGGGAGAATAACCATGGCCTGTATGTTAGTCAGCCGGGAACGTGGTTTGATAGTTTTGCTGATCTTTTTTTTCCCCTTCTTTTGTTTTAGCAACCAAACTTCAAGCAGAAATTTGTGGCTTTGCTGAAGAGATTCAAAGTGACAGAAGAGGTAAGAAACAGGAAAGCTGCCCCATGTGGCAATGTCTCCTGCAGATGTGTAGGTGTCAGAGTGCAGGTTCCCACTCACTGGAAGCACAAGGCTCTTGAGCTCAGGGATGTGCTAGAGGTGGTGTGAGACATGGCAGAGACTAGGATATGGCTTTTCCAAAGCCTTCTGCCTCAAGAAGGCAGCTCTGAGCCTTGTGCTCAAATCAAAAAGCACCTTCCTGTTGCGGGGAGGTGCCCAGGGAAGAAGAGTCCTGTCACGCACTGACTCTGTGCCAGGATCTGGCATTGCAGGGGCAATCCTGTCCAGTTAGACTGACTGCATGCTAACATCAGCCTGTGGATGGCTTCTCTTGGCTGACAGGCCAGGCTAAGTGTGTAGCACAGCCAGTGAAGGTCCTCCCAGGTGTCCTAACTGGCAGTAAGTGTGATGGGTGTCTGAGACTCCTTTGGCCATCATGCTCATGGCACCCTCCTTTGGCCCAATGACAATGTCACTGAATTCTTCCACAGCCTGGATTTGCCTCCCTGAAGTGGGGACAGTGCCATGGTCAGGCAGCTTGTACATGCCTGTTGTGGGATGCAGGTAACTCCATGTCTCTTCACTGCTCTGTGGGCTTGGTCCTACAGGTCCTGGACTCTGACCCTGTAGACCAGACCCAGGAGGTGGAAGAAGACCTGGGCTTGCTCTATGACAGCCTGGAAGAGTGCAACAACAGTGACAGCGGCCCAGAGATGGAGGACAATGAGAGTGTGCACAGCACACCCAAGCCCACCCTGAGGTAAGGATTGCTGGGAGTCCCTGGCCAGCAGCACAGCCTATGACCTGGAGAAATGCTCTCCAACACCTTTCTGTTGCTTGGGCTAATGCAGGCATTGTCTTGTCTCCACTCCCATTGCCATCTTCTGTTGGCACCACCTCACTCAAAACTGCCCATTAAATCTGACTTCCTTCACATTTAGTCTCATTTTTCTGCCAGCCCAGCATCTGACACTGAGATAGTGAGAGAGGGCACAAGCTGGTAGAGTCCTATTTCATCTAAGCCCTGTCTGCTCCCAGCTCTCATATCTTTCTGCCAACAATCCTGGTGTTCTCTGGGCTCTTCACACTGAAGCATGCCTGTCTTTCGAGCCCTTTGTGAATGCTTGGACCAGTCCTCATGAGATGTGCATGCTGTGTTCCCACCCTGCGTGGAGATGTGACTAGCAACCAGCAGCACTGTTCCTCACGCCATTCCCCAGGCACTGGTGACTTGCTCTGCCAAGAGCTGCTGACTTAGCCCATGGGTCTCCAGCGGATCATGCAGGGAAACCAGGCTTTGCTCCCATGCGGTCTGTGCTCACCTGGCCTCTCTGCTCATGGCTCTTGTGCTTTTGTGCTTTTTGTGAAAAAGTTGCCTTTTATTGTCTTTCTACTTGACTGCATCATAGTGCACTGGGTCTCTTGTAGTCAAGCCAAGCTCATGTGGTATTGTTGTTTCTATAGTTTTATGTGTAGAATCATAGGATCATAGAATGGCCTGGGTTGGAAGGGACCTGAAAGATCACCTAGTGCCAACCCCCCTACCCTGTAAAAAAAAAAAAAAAAAAAGATTTGGAGTAGTTGGTATCTGTGCTCAAGGTACTTATCAGGAGTAGCAGGCATGGTTTGCCACACGCAAATTGAAATTAAATCTGCTGGATTCTGGAACCCACAGGCCACTTGGGAAAAAACAGGAACACGATAGAAGTCGTGTTTTCCACAAACGCACAAGTCATTGTGAAGGAGACAGCAGGCACATGGGCAACCTGCTTAAGTGATCTGCTTGGACTCCAAAAGGAGTTTCATATGGTCTCTCATCAAAGGAGACAAAGGTGCTGTGGGAGAAAAAGGAAGGTCTTCCTATGGTCAGATAGTGGTTTATGTGTATAGACTATGTGAAACTGTAAGAAAAGTCTATTTAGAGTATTTAAATGTAAGACCTCCACACTGGTTCTGCAAGTGCCTACTTGCAAACATCTGATCGCTGGAACGGCATTCCAGAGTGAGTTCTGGTTTTTGCTGGTGCCCACCATTACAGTCTTCCTGGGGTGTTGGGTGCTATTCCTGGAAGGACAACCTACTGGGCTCTGAGCTGTTCTTCATCCTGTTCACAAAGTGTCCCTGGCTTGGTTTAGTCTCTGGTGCCTCAGTTTCTGGCAGTGCTGAGTGTGTATCCCTTGAATTCACAAGGGAATACTTCACAAAATTCTAGGACTATATTTTTTCTAAGGAGGTGTGGAAGCTGCCTGCCAAGGTGTTTCATGTAGACTTTGTGGTTCCCAAGTGCTACGTAGCCTTCTCAGGGAGTAAATTACAGCCCAGCATGTAAATTTGAGGTGATCCTCATGCTGGATTTCTTGTCATAGACAGCCTTGCTAGGCACTCTAAATGTCTCCTTGAAGCAAGGCCACTAATGGTGTGCAGTCCTTAAGGGTGGGAAGTGGCTGGTGCCCTGGATTGGGCCAGTGGTGCTGGGACATGATCCTTTTGATCAGCCAGGGAGGCCACGCAGCATCAGTTTGCTCCTGCACTGGGGCAAAACTGGAGCTGGAACTGAGGCTGTTAGGCAGGACCTCAAGTCAGACCTGTTGATTGAAGGTCAAGGAGCAAATGTCTTCATAGGTGATTGGGAAAATGGATGGGACAAGGAAGGCTAAATACATTTAGAAGAGGAGGCTGTACAGAAGGACTGGGCTTCACCTAAATCTCAGCGTGCTGAGATGTGGGCTCAGTCATGCCTGTAGGAGGAGAGCCTTTAAACTGCAGAACAGGAAATTGCAGAAGAGCTCTGTGCTTAATGTGATGTCCTTGAGGGATGAAAGCTGCTGAATTGCAAGTGAGAGGGGGCACAAGCAAACACAGCTTCCATGGGGAAGGGGGAGACAGCCTAATTAATTGGAGTGTTGAAAGACAGAGGAAGTATAATATAATCTGGACACATCCAGTGTCTAAGAAAAAGGAGGTAATGAAGATACCTCTTTGTTTTGCTAGTGGCATGAAGGGTATGTCACATTCTGGTGGGATTACTTGGGACAGTGTAGAGGAGTATGGAAGAGATGCTGATTGAGGGGTGATCTATTAGAAAACCTACGTGTTTTTCTGGTTTGACTCTTAAGTTACTAATACAGTCTGTATGGATTGAATTTCTGGCTGGGAAAAGGCAAGTGTAATGACTGTACAGAGTGGTGACAATGCCTGAGAATTTGTAGCAGAGAATGGAGGGGAAGAGAGGGAAGAAGTATGTTAGTAAAAGGAGAAGTAATTTATACCAGTGTGGCCTGGAGAAAATGTCTCACCAGGGCACTGTTGTGACTCTAAACCTGAAGCAACTGGTCACAGAACCAGCAAGGGGAAAATCAAGCCAGTGTATAAACACTGCTGCCGAAGAGGTGCTCTATGTGGGAACCATCATTCATTTATGGAGGTGGAATGTCCTTTCAGGAGCAGTAAAACCTGACATACACTGTTGTGCCTGGCAGTACAGTGTGCTGTATACAAATGAGGAAGCATGCTAAAAGGAAAGTAAAAGGAGCAGGCAGGATGTTCAGAGGAGGTATCCTGCAGGAAGCTGCAGGTAAATCCTGATGAGAAAAGTAGAAAACAATGGAAAGAAACTCTGTGTACTGACAGAAGAACTTCTCTATGTCTTATGCTTCAGTGGCCATCCCTGGAAACCTGCAACCTCATAGCCCCATCTGTACACTAGGCACATCAGGAGAATCATTTCCTGGGAGTTAATGAGCACATACACAAAGCTTTAATGGAATCTAGCTCTGATCTCCTGCAGCAAAGTCACACATTGCAGGTGGATTCTGGTTGCTGTAAAGGTCCTGGGAAAACTGGCAAGTGAGATCCAGTGATAGACCCCACTTGTTTCCTAAAGACTGGTCTTAGAGCAGCCCACAGGCTGTGAAAGGGGTCCTTGACAAATAAATAATGTGTGGAAAAAGGGTAAGCAAAGGTGGGAGCTCACACTCTAGTGTGACAGAGAGTCAGTGTGACAGACAGCTCACTGTAGTGTGACACAGGCAGAGACTGTCCTGGCTTCCCCAAGAGAGTTCCTGTGTGAACTATGGTGACTTGAAAACAGGACCTTGGTGATGTGCTATGGAGCTCTACCAAAACGTCAGCTCAGAGACCAAAAACTTGGCAAATTTCAGTACTGTGCTACCTGAGGTGTGGTTCTGTGTGCAATACTGAGATCTTCAGAGCCTTGGGAAAGGGGAAGGCAGAAAGGTGAATGCTGCAGTTGGAAGTGTGCAGCAGCAGCAGGCAGAGGCAAGGAGCAATCCCTGGAAAAGGGGAAGCAGAAGGGAAGGCAGAAGAAGTCTGTGGAAGCTATGATGGTGCAGAGGAGGCAGAGAGGTTTGGCGGCACACTGGAATTGTGGTGTTGACAGAGACCATATACCAGTGAGATGGGGCAGAGTGGCAGCTCCTCACCTGCACTGCAGGGGTAGGGGATCACCTGAGGCAGAAAGCACCAGGAGACCCTACCTCCAGCTCCCCAAGGTCATGGGGGGCACTGCTGACAGGTCTGCTCCTCAGCTGTGCATCACCCAGATACTTGGCTCTCTGGCCCTGTGTCCCACTGAGGACCTCTCCACAGAGCTCTGTGCTTGGGACAGGCTGGTGGGGGTGTGCTGGAATTATGGTGACTTTGTTCCTCTCTTATTCCTGCCTTTTTCTCTCCCATCTGTCTGTCTGTCCATCCGTTCGTCTGTCTGTTTCTCTGCAGGCGTTTCTTTGAGGGAGTCTCTCATTCTGGTTCCCAGACTGAGATCGGCAGTCTGCACAGCCAGAAAGGGCAGGATCAAGAGTCGGGCAGCCCTGTGAGTTACACCTCCACCACTACCTCTTGCCCCTTTCCCTCCCCAGCTAGCCCAGCACCCCTACAGTGCCTGTGCTCTGAGACCACAGCTCCTGGCAGCGTTTGCCTGGGGCTGCTCCTTTC
Source organism: Promerops cafer (assembly GCA_013398275.1). NCBI lineage: Eukaryota > Metazoa > Chordata > Aves > Passeriformes > Nectariniidae > Promerops > Promerops cafer. The sequence continues at coordinate 6,530 of VZSE01009956.1, read as the reverse complement.
CTTCTTTCCTCCTCTTTTTCCCAGCACAGGCAGACAGGTAGCGATGGGGAGCATCCTCTGGGGCCGGTCCCAGAGATGCCCGACTCCCCTGTGGGAGCTTGTGTTCTGTGAGGCCAGGCATGGGTCATTGGCAGCTTCCCTGCACAGAGCGCTCCATCCTGCTCTGACCCCACTCCCTGTCCCCCAGGGTGAGGCAGACAAGCGGAAGCCAGGAGCACAGCGACCACAGGAAGAGCCAGGAACGGAGGTCCCTGCAGTGGTAAGTCTGGGCTATGGGATGTGGAACTCTCTCAAACCCCAGCTTGCTTTCTGGAGTACCAGGGTTGTCCACCAGGCTGGAAGCAGGGCTGGGAAGACAAGTAGATTGTGCTGGAGAGCAGCAAGAGTTGAAGGAGTGTTAGGGTCTGCAGGATGTGCAGCCCAGCTCTCTCCAGGAGGGCCGCCAGGCCTTTCTTGATGATGGGCACCCATGGGTGCAGGGCTGCTCTCTTTTGGAGCAAGGAGAGCAGTGTGTGTGCAGTGACTCTGTGTGGCCCTCAGGAGCTGGCAGCAGAGGAGCCGTGTTCCCGGCTGGCCCCCACAGAGGCTGCCATGAGGGAGTGCAGCATGGACAGACTTCCCCAGCTGGGCCCTGGGACCAAAGCCGAGCTCCCCAGTGCCATATCCCCCAGGTAAGGCAGGTCTGTCCCCCCTCCCAGGGCTAAGCGAGCTCACACTGTCTCCCTGAAGTGAGTAGGGGTTGGTGGAGATGAGATTTCCTCAACAGTGTTGCCTCTCCTGCTTCTCCTTCGCAGCAAGGCAGAGAGCAAACAGTTGTGGCGTCCCCGCAGCACGTCTGTGAAGGACCGGCAGAGCTCAAAGGGGCAAGGTGGCCGTGCCAGCAGCCTGGACAGTGAGAGCTCTCCAGACTCATGGCATAACACCCAGGTGAGGCCCTTGGGAGCCGTCCCACCTGGAGGCTTCTCACTCAAGAGCTCTGCAAGGTCTTCAGCCATGGGCAGTGTCCAAGGTGGCTGACGGGGGTTAACGTTTGTGGTGATGCTGCCACAGGTGCCTCGAAAGTCTGTTTATGATCAGCTGAACCAGATCCTGGTCTCAGACGAGCAGCTCCCCGAGAGCATCGTGCTGGTGAACGTCGCTGAGTGGCAGGGGCAGGTGAGTAGGTGTGATAGGAGCTGAATGCCTGTGGGCAGCTGTAAGCAGGGTGGATTCTCCCAATCATAGCAGGGCATCCTGTTGAAACTGGCACCATCTGTGCTCTCCTCTTCCCCAGTGTGGCCCTTCCTTCAGGGAGACAGTGCATTTACAGATTGCTGAGCCATATACACAAGAGTCAGGTGTGTCTCCTCCATCACACAGCATCACTGGATCCTCAAAACATGATGTCCTGATCAGTCTCAGAAAGGCTGGCTAGCAGACTGTGCCTTAGGCCCTCACTGCTTGGTCCTGGCTCCCAGGAACCCCATGGGTCAGAGCTTTGTTGGATTCCCTGGCAAAGGGCTCCCTTCCTCTATGGGCATCAGGCCCTGGGAAGCAGCAGAGGTATTTCCCACTGAGAGATGGAAAAGTGTCACCTGCCACTCCCAGGGAGCATTAACTACATCATCAGAGCAGGGTGGGGTGTGAGGACAGGCCCATCCCCCAACAAACACTTGTCTCCCCCATACTTGGAGCCCTAAAGCTAAAGGTGAGCAAGGAAATAGATGTGTATAAACATGCAGTTAGATAAAACACCTGTGAGACCCCTTCAGGATCCTGCAGCTACATCTGGCATCCAGAAATGGTGCTGAAAAATTTTGAGGCAGAAGAAAAGGCTTAGTGAGTGGCGGTGGAGTCTTGACTCAGGCCATGCATTCTTGGCTTGTTCCACTTGTCCTGAATAGGGAAAAAAGGGTCAATGCCCATTCCCAGAACCAGCCCCTTGTCTATCTTGACTGCCTGTTTTACCACTGTTGAACTGCATGCAGACACCTGAAGAGACAGAAGGATTTTGGAATGCCACAGTGGGAGAGAGCAGGAGGAGGGAAAGAGCAGAGCCAGAGTGAGCCTAGAGCTGCGCCCTGCTGTGGGAGGGCAGAATTTAAGTCAGAGGGTCCCTGGACAAAACTGCCTATTTCAAGGAATACAGCCTGGTTCTTGGGACAGTTTTGCCCTTGCCATGGCAAGGGTGGTGACTGCTGTGCTCAAAGGTGAGAGCAGGGGGCTGGCTGGTCCCTAGAGCAGAGCTGGGAGGAGCAGGGCTGCTCAGTATGCAGCTGTGAGTGACCTGATGGCATGGCACGGGTGAGGACAGGTGTCCCAGCTCTAACCCAGGGGGAATGGGACTCAGGGCAGGCATGGGCTGGTACTGGTCAGCACAGCCATGCCTCCAGGGCGCCTTAACCTGAGCTCTCTGCATTGGCAGTACGTGTGTGAGCAGCTCCAGGCGCACAAGCAGTTGGTTGTATCCACCTGCTCCGTGGCGGACATCCAGGCAGCCTTCAACACCACTGTCTCCCGCATCCAGCGATAGTGAGTACAGCTTGGGCTCAGCCTGGGGGCACTGTATGGATTCAGAGAAGGATTGGGTATGGCCTTGGCTCCCCAGGGCTTATTAGGACACTTTGGGGTTGTGGACACTACTACAGAAACAGGTGTACACCCTGGGGAGAGTGGCGGGGCCCAGTATTGCTTTTGCCCGTGGCAGTGCACGCCATGCTGGATATTCTCAGCAGTGGGTTTTTGTCAGCTGGCCTGGCAGATCCTGTCCCCTGGCCCACCTGCTGAGCCACTGCCCATCCCTCACTGTCTCCTTTTCCTCTCCCTTTGGCAGCTGTAACTGTAACTCCCATATGCCTCCCCCGGTGAAGGTGGTGGTGGCAGGGGACCAGAGCTACCTGAGTGTCGTCCTCCGTTTCTTTGTGGAGCAACTGGCCAGCAAGACACCCGACTGGCTCAACTACCTTCGCTTCTTGCTTGTACCACTGGGTGAGAGCCATCAAGAGCCTGGCCCCAGGGCTGTCCTCTCCCACCTCCCCAGACTCCCCTGCCTGAAGCCAACACTGCCCTTCTTCCCTGCAGGCTCTCACCCTCTGGCCAAGTACCTGGCCTCGGTGGACAACAAATACAGCACTCTCTTCCTGGACACAGCGTGGCGGGAGCTGTTCAGCAGGGCTGAGCCGCCCACCGCAGGTGAGGAGTGGTGCAGGCTGGCTTCTGCAGTGCCCTGAGGGGGAGCCCAGCTGCCATTGAGGTCTTCATGGCTCTTTGTGCCCACAGACACTGTGGACATAGCAGGCCGTGTTGCCCAGTTCATCGCTGGAGCCAGCCTCTCTCACCAGCTCCCCATCTCCGAGGCCATGCTGACCTACAAGCAGAAGAGGTGAGTGTGGCCCCAGGGTGCCTGTCCTCCCTCATGCAGCCCTGGTCTGGGATGTGCCCAGGACAGGGATGAGGGACACGGGACAAGTGAGTGAGGCCCTGTGTTCCACTGATGAGCAGCATGGTGCTGAGGGGAGCTGGGGTCCCACAGTGAGAGGCCCGCAGCACCATTCCCTGCCACCTCCTGGTGTGCTTGGCCCCTCCAGTATCTGTGGCTGTGACAGCCCCAATGGTGGGGACCAGCTGCCAGGGCTGGGATGGGCTGGGTGGGGCTGCAAGCTGGTACTGTGCTGTCCGGGGGTTGATGCTCATGTTCCAGCTGCACTCTCACCTCTCTCTTCTCTTGGTTTCTGGCACCCAAGGAAGAGAAGTCTCTATTTTGATTTTTATATCAGGTATTGGCTTGTGCTTGCTGTGCCGCTGCCTGGCCCCTCCCTGCCTTTCCCCATGTGCGTCCATCCCTCTTGCTGTGCAGAGGAGCCGTGACCCCACAGAGGGGCAGGGCTGCCCTCCCGCATGCAAGCCCTTTCCCAGCACTGGAGGAGACAACTCCTTGCCTCCTTGTGTAGTGTGCCCTGTGCTGCCATGTTGGGGACAGGGGGTCTCATGGGAGGGAGGGCAGAGGAGATGGTCCCTAGTGGATGTGAGCCAGCATTGCCCCCTGCAAGTGCAGGGCTGCCTGGGCACAAGGCTAGTAGTCACATAGCAATCGGTGCTCAGCACACCCAGACCCTGACCAGCCTCTCTTCCTTCTGCAGCCCTGATGAGGACTCCTGCCAGAAGTTTGTCCCCTTTGTGGGGGTGAGTGAATTGAGGGGCCAGCAGGGGTTGAGGGGAGAGGTGCAGTGCACAGTCCTGCTGATGCTGGTTATCCTCTGGTTTGTCCTTGCAGGTGGTGAAGGTGGGCTTGGTGGAGCAGTCTTTCAATGCCTCCGGTGAGTCCCTGGGAATGCCCAGCTCTCTTCTCCACGCGTGGGATGCTCTTGTTGGTGTTCCCCAAACCCTGAAACCCACACTTTTCCTCCTCAGTGGACTCAGATGATGCCACAGTCTGCACCCCCTCCCTGCTGAGCTCAGCACCAGTCTCCAGTGCAGCTGTTCCCTTTGGCAAGGAGACCGTGAGCACCCCGCCACCCTCTCCGTCCGTCAGCAGCGGCCTCTCGGGTGCTGGGTAAGAAAACAAGGCCCCCTCAGCCTGAGGAGGCAGTGTGGGGGAGAGGAGCAAGGGCACCACCTGTGTGCTGCATGTGCTGCCCATGTTGCCCAGGTCTCCGAGCCCTGGTGTGGAGGTGATGGGCCTGCAGGTGGACTACTGGACAACACAAGGGCTGGACAGGAAGAAGGAGGGTGACAAGCGGGAGACGGGTATCAAGAACACACTCAAGAGCAACTTCCGCTCACTCCAGGTCAGCCGCATCCCCAGCACAGGGGAACTGGTGCCCCCCAGCACCATGGCCATGACCGTGGTCACCAAGGAGAAAAACAAGAAAGGTAACCAAGCCCACTCTGGGGTGCTTTCTGCCTGTGGGGCCACAGTCCTTTGCGAAAAGGGTGGGGGGAGCCTGCATGATGGCAGGGCTGAGATGTGGCCCAGCAGGGGTCAGTCAATGCACTGGGGCAGGGGCTCCCATTTAGGGCCAGGTGTGGACATCCTAACATTGGTCCTGTATGGCCTTGGTCCCCAGTGATGTTCCTGAGCAAGAAACCAAAAGAAAAGGACTTGGAACCCAAAAGTCAAGTAATTGAAGGGATCACACGCCTCATCTGCACAGCCAAGCACCAGAACACCATGTTGCGAGGTGAGGGCAGGTACCAGCCCCTTGGGGCTGTAGTGGGGCATACCAGGCAGCACAGGCTGGCTGTGGTAGGGCTGTACCTCACTGCACCCTCTCCTCTCAGTCTCCATAGATGGGGTGGAGTGGAACGATGTCAAGTTTTTCCAGCTGGCAGCACAGTGGCCAACACACGTCAAGTACCTCCCTGTGGGCATCTTTGGCTACTCGAAGAGTGTGTGAGACATTGGGGCATCCCTGGAATGGAGCTGCAGGGTTGCAGGAGGAGACAGGGAGATGGACATGCTTTTGTCCCCATCTTCTGCAGACCAGTCCCTGCCTGCTCAGTGTGGGGGGATAACACACCTGCACCCTGTGGGCCAAGACCCGTGAAGGTGAGGCCAGTGAGACCGGGTCCACGCACCCTCCAACACCAGCCAGGACACCATGCCATCTGCCTCCCATGTCCCCCAACAGCAGCCTGGGACAAGGGTTGGCACCAGCCAGCAGGGCCCCAGGAAGGGCTCTGGGCCCCACTCTCTGCAGATGCACCTGCCAGGCCAGCCCTGTAGCCAGCCAGGGTCCCAGCTGGGCTGGACCCAGGCAGGTTCCCCAGTGCTGCAGCCAGCCAGATTGCTCTGTGCAGGGGGCAGGTGCTGAGAAGGGCCCCTGTACCACCCTTGCCAGCCCCACTGCCAGCTTTGCACTGCTGTGCTGGCCCTGCCCTCCACAGCACAGCCTCAGCAGCTTTTCCAGTCCCCCTGCAGCCCTGCTGCTGAGGCTGTCCTCATCATCTCCCAATCCCTTCCCAACCAGCCCTACCCCATGGTGCTGCCAGCTGGAGGTGTGGGATGAGGGCACCTGAGGTTTTTTTTTTACAAGATTCTATTTTTTTTAAATTTATTGTATGGTTACTTTTCGGGATTAATTTTAATAAATTAATGCTGTTACCATTATGGCTGGGTCTGTGTGTGTGTGTGCGTGCACGTGCCCCCATGTCTGAGGGCATGACTCAGCACAGCTGGGAGAGAATAAATTTGGGCAGTGTGCAGCTACTACCACCACTCCAGCAAGCACGACTCTCAGGGCTGCTTGAGCACGCAGGGCTATGGCCTGGCCACACTCCCATCCATGGACCAGCTGAGCTCCCCGACAGACAACAAGGTGGGACTGGGTGGAGCTTGGCTCATTTATTTAAATAAAACACACCTATTTAGGAAGAGATAGACTATTCAACCGGAATCCTCCCAGCCAGGTCCTCATCTACCTGAATGTGGAAAAAGTCTGTCTCCTTTCAGCAGAGGCCAGGTTTGCTGCTGTCTTGATCTCTACAGTCTGGAAGGCAACCTGTGGCTGGACCTGAGAAGTGGGGAGCGTTGTGGATTCAGCAGAGATGTA
>VZSE01009955.1:0-150894 GCA_013398275.1 Promerops cafer | reverse complement strand
CCCCAATGACCTCAAGTAGCCCCTGGATCAATTTAAAACCACTGCAGTGACCTCGAGTGAGCCCTCCCAGGGAGTGCCCTGTCCTCAGGTGGGGACCTCGGGGAGTGTCTCTGGTAAGGCACGGTCAGGAACACAATCAAGTCAGCCGAGACAAACGCTGCATCTGAGAACCAGTTATTGGTGACCAAAACCACAAAGTAAAAAGGAGTTACCCGAGTAAAGAGGGCTAGAAAAGACAGAGCAGGAGGAAGAAAAATGGGAAAGGAATGGGGGGGAGAGAGAGAGAGAGGGGAGACAGAGAGAAAAAGAGGGCATTACCACCTGAGTCGGGGAGCGCTGTCGATGTTCACGAGGCAGGGGGTGTGCACCAGGCACTCCAGTGGCCTCAAGTAACCCTTCTCAGGGTCTCCAGTGACTTCAAGTAACCTCCAATGGCCTCAGGTAAGCCCTGTGGCCTCAGGCAGCCCCTGAGGTTCTGCACCCTCGGCTCCCAGGGAGGAGCAGGCTGCAGCACCCCACAGCAGCCCACCAGAGCCAGGCTGGCAGAGGCAGGGATGCGAGGCAGACTCTCCCACAGCCTCCCTCCCAGCCTGGTCCCTCCATCCATCTCTTCCTCTCGAGGAGCTGGCTCCTCAGCAGCAGGACCTGAGCATGCCAGAGAACTCACCTGGCTCGTGGTAGCCCTCAGTTTTGCTGCACACAGTCAGCACGGAGTCCTAAACTGGGTAAAAAAAAGAACATAAAGCAATGAATACTGTTACACAAATCCTCCACCCTGCCTCCATAATGGCCCGGGGAGGGCTGGGGGTGTGGGGGCAGTACCTCCCTCTTTGCCCTCTCCTGGAAGCTGGGAATACAGAAGGCTTGTAGCTGGCCCTGAGTTAGACTGTAGATTTTGAAGATAAGGCAGAGAAGTTCCCAGTCCTCCCTGTTCTTTCCTTATCACACCACCTGCTGCTGCTATTTGCCTTAACAATATTTCTCCACACTCCCCTTCGACCAACCCTTTCCCAAATCACCACCATACTGCCCCCTCTGGAGGTCCACATCCTTAACTACCTCTGGGAGAAAAAAAAAAACCATCTCAACATTCTCCCAAAGGACCCATCAGTGGTATTTTGGGATGGCCATCCCTATAGTCAAGACCCTTTTTCACTTTTCCTTTGTTGCCCACCCTGCCATGTTTTACTCCCCGAAGTTGCACTCACCAGTGAGATTTGCTGAGGTCCTTCCTGACTTTCCCTTAGTGCCCCTTCTGGGCATCCGTGTCCAGTGGATTCTTCAGGGCCCCCTGCTCCTCCTCTCATCTGTCTCCAGGAAGCTGGAGGGAGTATGGAAAAAGGGCTAGAGGAATTTTTCTGTTTAGGTTCTGAAGAAAAGCCAGCTGCATTGAGATGTGATTACAGTTCTGAAAGCACACAAGAACAAATGCCTGGAACTGGGAGCTAGAGAATGTCCAGGTAGAAACCTATCATTGAAAGCAGAGTAATAGAAACTCCATCCATCCTGCCTATTTTGGGGGGTATGGATTCAAAACAACTCCTAAAGGCAAAATCCCACAGGCCATGAACATATAAGCTACAAAATATCACTGAAGATAAATTTCATTAGGCATCATGCAGACCAAAATGTTGAACAGTGTGGTCATGGTCCAGAGGCACAATTATCCATTAACATCTAGTCCACCACCCTCCCAGTTATCTTTTTTTTTTTTTCTTTTTTTTTTTTGTCTTTGAAAAAACTATATTAAAGAAATATGTAACTTCCAGGTGACAACCAAGGCTTCTAATGGAATCATCTGAAAGTTTTGATTTTTGAAGTGATGATGAAAACCTTTCAGACACGTCATATTAACTTTAAACAGTGACTAAAAGATTTTGGAGGAACATTGTTTTGAGTCTGAAGAAAAAAACATATTTGTTGCCTTTTGTGTGTGTGTTTATATCAGTTCTGGAAATGATGACTATTGAGTGACATCTAGTGGATGTGAAGATGCTGAACATCAGCTTTTCAAAGGTACAAACCCTTTTTTTTTTTTGTTGCATCAGAGCTGAAGTGCTCACAAAGGGGCCACATAATTAAAATGTTGTGCATTGTAGCAAGGTATAGGTAACAAGCCAGAGAGATTCCAGCTCTTCAAGGAAACAGAAATTTAACAAACCAAAAAGTGTCATATTTCTCTTTTTTACATCCTTCCAATTCTGATTAAAAAAAAAAAAAAAAAAAATCCCCATACTCCTGCCTGCTCATTATCCTGCTTCCAGTTGTACTTGATATAATCTCTATACAGAGACCATTTAGCAGCACACTCCCTGAAAACCACAATCTGTCAGACAGTAGCCCTGGTTTGGTGTCCAGGGCCTTCTGATATGTTTTGGATGGATATTTTTCCTTTTTCATTTCCATTTCATATTTCACAATTGAATATATAGTTATCCTTGAGGCTTACTGGCCACAATAAGTCCAGAGCTGCTTTATAGTGAGTCAATGACAGAAAAATTGTAGTTTTTCATGAGAGGCTATTGAAGAAGAATACCTGAAATACTTGCCTGCCTTAACTCACTTTTTGGGAAAATGTATTTCTGAGAAGACCACATTTCAGAAACTGAGATACAGAGACTTCAATTTTTGGAGCTGAAGGGAAAAAAATGTCAACAGAAAGCTTTTATATTCCAAGGGCATGATTCGTCACGTGTCTTACAGTACACTTAAATTTATTGATCTTGAAGCATGTAATTGTGAACTCTGGATTTTCCAACCTGTCCACAGAACCTTCACAGGGCTCTGTAGGAACTATTAAGTTCCCACTTACTAACTTTTTTTCCCAAGCTCATAAACATAAAATCTTTTTTTTTTTTTTTTTTTTTCTCCATTTTATCAGACACAATTGAAACAAGTCCCTGGATACAGAAAACCCCACTGATATTCTATTGATAAGCTAAATCCAAAAGTCTGCCCAAAGCAGAGCCAGAAGGGCTCAGCCTTGCAGCAGGTGGTTTGCAAAGCTGCAGCCACCTGGTAGCAACATTTCAAATGGCTGCTCCAATTGCCAGCACTGCATGGGCCAGAGTGCAGCTCTGCTTCATCCATAATGGCCTGCCAGGGTGGGGAAATCAATACCACATACCCGTAACAAGTGGAGGAGTGAACTCCAGGCCACAGGGAGGGATTTAGAAGTGGTTCATATTTTAATTCTCTTCCTCCTGCTCCTCATCCACCCCCTCCCCCGAAGAACTGCAGTGGCAGTTTATTTTTAAAATGGATTTTATTTGATTTACTTTTGCCTTTCCACACAACCTGCACTATATTTGCATGCAGATATATCTTTCCATAATACTTGCTTGTCTTTCTGTGACACCTTATACTTTTGTGTAGGCCAGGGCTATGCTTTTAATTCAGAAGAAATGACATTTTTAAGATTCAAAACAGCTTTTTCTTTCATTGTATATTATGTTCAGTTCACTAAGTAACTAAATTTAGGTAATAAAGAATAATTTAAGTTGGAAAAATCCTCTAAGGTCATCAAGTCTCATCTTTGACCAGTTGTCAGCTAGACCACACACCTCCTCCCCCTCTTTCTGCACTGACCTGGGTGTCTGCTGAGCTGCTCCTCTCTCATGTTCTCATCCTGCTCTTTGCTGGCTACAATTACATCTGGGCAACAACTTTTTTCTTCTTCTTCACTCTGTTATCACAGAGGCCATCCCACCCTTCCTGCTTGGCACAGCCTTGGCCAGCAGCACGCCCGTCTTTGGAGCCACCAGGGGTTGGCTCTTTGGGCAGCTTCTCACAGAAGCCATCCCTGCAGCCCCTCTGCTACCAAAACCTGCCCATGCAAAGCCTTCTGGTTCCTCTCCTAGCTGCAGCTGAAATACTTCTGCAGTCTTTTAATGAAATAAACCTGGGAGAACTGATTAAGCCTTTCCACTCAGCTACACGATATGTCCCTCTCAGATTACTGAGCTTTATGGGCAATTTCATTCTCCCTCTCTCTCTTTCTCTTTTTTCCATCCCAACCCTGAGCTCTGGTCTGAAAACTGACAGATATATGGAGACGTTTCTGCACACCTGGAGATGTGCTTGGACTTTGCTGAGCCCTTGGGGGCAGGTGTGAAGCAGCACTGAGCCTTGCAGAGCTGAGGGCAGCTGTGACCTCCAGGGCTGGTGGCTCACGGGTTTCAAATCAGTGCTGCTGCTGATTCCAAATCACTGCGTAGCTGCAAGCTGAGTTATTGCACACAAACTCTGCATGAACAGTGGGATCCTGCCGAGGAATAATAAAAATGCTAATAAAAATGCTGCTGCCACGAGCCAGGGCAGCTAGATGCCAGCAGCTCCTCTTGAGCTTTACAGCCTGAGAACATGGAGCTTGGTATGAGGCACAAAATGCAGCTGAAAGGTAAAGGACACCAGCTTAGGGCTTGAACACATGTTTGTGGTTAGCAGGCTGGAAGTGGTTCACAGCTGGAGAACACAGAGTGTGCAGCACTGCTCAGACCTGCTGTCAGTCTGAAAACATCTCCTTATTGCTCTCATCAAGTGTGTGCTACCAAATTAGCAGTGTTCAGTTCCCAGGAACAGTCCAGAGAAAAGGCTGAAATTCCAGCCTGAGATTTGCTGGAAGGTTGGGATTTTTTTTTTGCTGTTGCCAGTCTGGACACTGACAGCAGATTTTTAAACATCTTTGCTTATCAAATTGATCTGACCTGGACCACAAAGTCGAGGAACCACTCCTGAGGTTGTGCACTTTTTTTCCAGCCATACATTCTGTTGTCCTCAGAAAGGAAAAGTGAGAGAAATCCTTTTTCATGAAAAAAAATCCTTTTTCATGAGAATTGTACAGAAAGGACTTTTTTGTTATCAAAGTGTGACATTGTTAACTTTGCAGATAGTTTTGAAGTTTAAAATGGTTGGGCATTTGAATTTATTTATTTATTTTGGGGAATCAATATCTCATCTAATTCAAATACTGTTAGACTCATACTTGTCAAAAAAGTTTCCACTCCAAATCTATTTTTTCTCTGCATGTACGTAAAGAATTTCTACTTTCAGCTATTGATGATTCAGAGTAAATTTTTTTTTTACTGCTACTAAGGCCGAAATAAGTGTGGTGGTAAGTGTTGTCTCCAATAGTGTACATGAATCAGTGGCCCGATTCTCAATATGCCAGTGTAGATTTGTGAAGGGCAAAAGACTTTTAGTGTTCCAAATTCCAGTTTTCAGAATGGGAACAATTGTCATCTTTCTTTTCATTAGGCACAGTTGGGGAAGCAGAAATAGATGAGCCATAAAATAATTTCTCCAATCTAAGTTTTTTTTTTTTTTTTGGTCAGAAAACTCTATCCTATAAATGAAGCATTGCAGAAGAATTCCCATTGCTGTGCCAGATCCTGCTATCATTAAAACCAGACAGTCATCAAGATGTTGGTCACCCTTTTCTGATTTTAGCAAACCTACCTTTAGCTGCAAATGCTTTGTTAAAAGCTGCTTTGCTAAAGCTCAGGAACCCCCTGGCATTGCTGTGCTGGGCTTTGCAGCTATCCAAGCACACACAGTAGAGCCTCACTGAGAAAAATATTGCCCACCAAAAATGCCTGGGGGGGAAGCTGATGCGGGGTTTGACTGTTCTGCTTCTTTCTTTATTAACATCATCCTGACCCACACCCACGATTCCAACAAATCACCTGGAGGAAGGGGCTGCTCTTGAAAACCTGACTGATCCCTTGTTTGGGGGTCACAGAAGGTCAAACATCTCCTCCCTTTCCCTCTCAGTGACTGGGGGATTCTAATTCTGTACAGGATGGAGAGTTCTCGGAGAAGTTTCATACCTAAAGCCAAGCAAAAGCCACACTTAATCAGCACAGAGGAATATTAAAAAAAAGCATTAATATGATTCTCCCAGTGAAAGTCAGAAATATTTTCTGTATTAGTCAGTAAAAGGTATCTTCTAGTAAATATATTTATGTTTTATGGTACATTTTGTCTTTCAGTAGTTACCAGAGTGCATTCTTCCCATGTAACTATGGTTTACAACAACACAGAGACCATTTTTACTTAGCAAAGGTACATGTAAAGCAAGACAGGCCTATAAGACCTGAAAATGAGACAGATAGAAGTTAGTAATGCTTACTTTATTTTGTACAAAAACTTTGGAGAACACGTCTTTCTTTCATTTCAATATACTTCATAAAGGCATCATTCAAATATCAAAAAAAAAGAAAGCTGGATATTTTTGTTTGTTCATAGTAAAAACCCCTTGCTCGCATTCAAAATTATACCAGAACTGCAGTTCAGGCAGGCTCAGACCCTCAGCTTTCTCAATTATTAATAGAAATAGTTTGAAAATCTTTAAAAATGTGTGCCATAAGGAAAAGGAGAATTAGGAACTTTCGAGCTGAGCTGTACACAATCATCCTGGTCCCAGGTGGCACAGTCTTGTGGACATGAATTTACTTACGTGATTTACTTGTGTGGGCAAAGCTGCTCACAAAGAAAGAGCATTTGCACTTCTGGAGCCATAGTTCTTCCCTGCAGAGAGAAATAGAAAAAGGTTGGTAACTTTAGCTATGGCTGTACAAAGTGCCAAAAGCAAAAACGTGTTATTTTCTCTGATCAATGATAATAAATCATAACAAGAAAATAAATTATTTCTTTGAATTGGGATTAAGAGCAGCTAAAATTACTTGCAAAAGTGCCATGAGCTGGCAAGAAATACCAACAGCACAAGCAGATGAACAAATTAACATTAACTGGTGTAACATCCTTCCCCTTTTCTGATGGGCAGAAAATAAAAGTGCAGGAACAACATAGCAACTAGTTTTTCTGTGTCAAGTCTCTCCAACGTTTAAATTAGGTTCATAAATTAAATTAGACATGTTATTCTATACTAGTTGCTGTTAAAATCGAATACTGTTTACTGCTGGTATCAATACATTATCCAATTCCATTTGCAGCTCCACCAGTGGTCATTAGTTTGCCTTTGGCATAGCCTGCAGGGATTTTACACAAAAGCTATTTAAAACATGTACCTTTCCCCATAAAGTCCAGCCGTGAAACCAGTGATTTGAAAGCCTAACACGACAGAATTGCTTTTAAGAATAGTGTCCTGAAAATTTACAAGCTGTCAGGGTCAAATTACAAAGTTGCAATAAATGAATATGAGACTGGACTAGACATTGTTTAGTGGAGGGAGAACACTTGCACATCCAACTCCCACCAATATGCAGTGGCCTGGTATGCACTGCAGCTTTCTCCAGCTGGTTCCCACTGTGATCTCCAGAAAACTCCATAGGAATTTATTGTAGCAGTACAAGGTGACCATGTGAAAAACCCCTGGGCAAATGTCTGGCTGCTTTCCCTCTCCATATTTTGGCAGTTTTCAGGATGGTTGAAAAAGTTAAACTGTTATAATCAGGATTTAAAAAAAAAACAAAATAAAATGAACAGTTTTCTTGCTTGGCTGTATTTACTTTTTCTCACTTTCCCTTTCCTTGTCCTCTTCCTTTTCCAGTTTTTCTCTTTTCCCCCTTTTCCTCCTCTTTCCCTGTATTTCCCCCTTATTCTTTCCCCTTTTCCCTTTTTTCCTTTTTATCTTTGCCCTTTATTTTATTTTTTTTTTTTTGACCCTCTTCCCTTTTTCTTCATTTACTTTTACCATATCAAAGGACAAATCAAATTTTGGGGGATGGAGGCTCTGGGATCTCTGTCACTTGTAGCAATGATCATCAGGGAGGGAAAGTTTCCTGCAGTGTGAGTCCACTGTAATTGATGGAGGTTGTTGAGCTATTGGCAAAGACAATCTTTATCTTTGGCATTTATTATTTAGTGAAGTTAAACGTTTTTTAACAATTTTAAGCAAAAGATTAGAGGTTAGAAAAAGTTTCTGAGGTTAGAAAAAGTGGGCAAGGCATATAAAAGGTAAGAGAGTCCGTCTAGGCAAACCCACACTTAACCATGCACAATTTTAGTCCCGACAAAAACACAGTTAAAGAAGCAGCATTTTATTTAATTTGATATTTTAGTTTAATTTAGCTTCCTGCTTTGTTGAGATTCTAGTAACAACTTGACCAGCATTGTTTCTAGACTGCAAGTCCCTGCATATCTATTGGTGTGATTATTTTTTTCTCTCATTATTTCTTCAGGGAAAAAGAACTCCTCAGTATTTATTCAAGTATATAGATACATTTTTTTGAAAGGTCTGGGGTCCATTCTGCGTTTACTTGAAAATGCATGTGGTTTTGTGCATTTATGTGAGAGAAGGCAAGGACAAGTAAAATTGTGGGTTGCATAAGCAGCACTAGATGGTGCTGTGAAGAAAAGCATCCAAGCTGAGTCTCAGCAGCCTAACTGGGGCACGGAAATTTGGAGAGCCACCTTTGTTAGCTGTACAAAGCAGGGATACATCACTGGTTAGGATTGCACTCCATTACTCCCCTTAGGATTGGAAAGTGGTGGGAGCCATCACCTGATCAGCACATGGAAGAGGTCGGGTGCTCCAGGCAAACATCAGAATATGGAGTTGTCTTGTGTGACCTTTAGCTCAGTCCCAGGGGGCTGCTGAGACCTTCTCAGATGAGAACCAAGGGTAGGACAGGATTCTAAAATCGATGGGGCACCACCATAGGGAGGGGAGTAAAGCTCCTACAGGTCTGTAGCAGCCCAAAAGATGCAGAGCACCATTCTGAACTAATTAAGGCATCAGTGATTTCCTAGCCTAGAAGGTAGGAAAGTAGTGCCTACAATTGTTGCCAGCAGAGAGCTTCACATCAGGAGGGAAAGTACTCCCCTAGCCATTATTTATCCTCCCTCCTGACTGACACCATCACCTGCTCGGATCCAGCCTCCGGGCTTTGTCTCCTTTTGAGATTTTCCCTTTGTTCCATCTATCAGCAGAGGAGAGGTCTGGAGCTGTGAGTGCACTTGGTGCTCCTGCCTGGGCTGCCAGGCAGTGGTGCTGAGTGCCCACCTCCCCACTGGAGCCAAGCTGCACCTTGCACCTTCAAGCCAAAAACCTTGAAAGCGGCCCCGTGCTGACGGTGAGGTGTCTGTACTCACCGCCCTCAAATCTGCAACTACTTAATTCCTGAATTTACACAATCAATTAATTTTCCCCCGGGACAAATGGTGCACGAGCTTGTCACCAGAGAGACGAGGCTCAACCTCTCTGTCAGCATGCTAGACATCTCCAGTGTCACTTGTCTCTTCCTCGTCATCATCCCTTCATTCAGAACAATCCCCTTCTCCTCTTCCTCTCCCTAACTGCCAGTCTCAATGCATGAAAAATGGATTCATACCATTTTATTTTATGTCGGTGTTATTCCTAAACTTCAAGAGGCATAATTTATTTTGCCATCTTTATGGTGTTCCCACTTATTCTTAAAACACTTCAAAACACAGCAGATATGGAGAAGGGAACTTGAACGTCTGGTGAGTGGGGTTTTTAAGTTAAAATTATAGTATTTTAATACTTCACATGCAATGATCTCTTTGTAAAGTTTTCATAATGTCAGAGAAGTTCACAGAGTAAATTAGTTTGACTTCACTCACAGTGCTAACATTTATAAATCTACAGCGCTGCCTTTCTGAATATATTTATTGCTGCAGAGAGGAAGGGGGATCAAAGGGCTCTAACACTTATTTCTGCCATCATTTCTCATCTCCGGCACAGTTTGAATTTTGTATACATAGCAGTTTCTTGCTCCAGAGATGTCAGAAATTACCTGGAGACTGTTTACAGGACATTAGAATAGAATATGGACAAAGCTGAAGAAGAGTAGATACTGCATGCATTAAATATTAATGGCCCGCATAAGTCACGAATCCAGATTTGCTTGCAGATTTGTTGTGTGCTGTATTTTGCAGTGTGAGCAGTGGAATAAAACTAGAGTCTGTCTTTTCCGAGCCCATTTCTCTCCCACATATTATTTTAGCCTTGACAATAATAAAAGCAGAGAAATAAACAGTGCAATATTAGTGATCAAAAGCATAAAAACACACGAGGAAGACGTCAAATTGTAAAAGATCACCAAAGTAACAACAGTAATTTCTGGTTCTGCAAGGACTGAGGCCTTGAGATGTTAAATTTCCAGAACCTGGGAGGAGTATTGTATTGTAAGTATTAGCTTATCACACCTATGAAGCACCAAGCCACCCCAAAAAATGCCCTTTTATCCCTCAACAAAAAGAGAATTTATTTTTTAATTTTTCAGCAGCAGAGCTCACTCTTGGTTAATGCCGTATGAAAAGCTCCACCAGACTGAGGTGGAGACTGGACTCAGGAGAATTTCATGGTTTTAATAAAAAATGTTGATGAGACCCCTAGAAGTTTAATCCCACCACCCCAAGAAAAAGAAGAGAACCCACAATTTCTCAACTGTTGTTTCTTGGCAGGGAGTTCATACATTTTTTTTTAGTATTTTGGGATGGTAGTACCCTGAAGACACATCTGAGATGTCTTATTGTCCCGGTTATTTCCTGTGTGATTGAGCAAACCACACCACAGACTTTTGAGGAATCACAGATGCCTTACTCCTGGGTGAGAGGGGATGGAGTGAAGATGTGCCACATCCATGGTGTCTGGTTTTGGGCAATATTAAGTATATCTGTGGTTAAACAATGAATAAACAACTGCTGTGACATATTCTGTGAATCTGGAATTATTGGGGATCATTGCAGCCACGGGGCTTGACCTTTTCTGTAGCACAGACCAAAAATCTACTCATGAGTCTCTTCTGGAGCCCAGAAGATGTAAAATATAATATTCTTTCTGGAAGATAGCTGGCCTTTGCTTAAATGCTTCCCATATTTGCATTAAAAAGGACAAATATTTTATTATTACTAAATACTATTAATAATATTAGAAATCTAATGACAGGAGTGAGACCAGGACTTTTGGGTTCCTTTGTCTTACAGCAAGCTTGCCTGCCGATGTCACTCCAGATAGCTCTGTCTAATCTGTTTTTTTTAAGATTTCCAGTGCTGAAGGTTCCATAGCCTCCATGGGCTATGTGGCACTTAGGACACACTTGGGCCCTGGGGACAAACAAACCTTCCATTTCTTTTTTTCAAATGTCAGAAGTCAGTTTCACCTGACAGTGAACTGGCGGAAGTTTCAGAGAGCAGCTTTTTCTGCAGGTGTTCTCCATTTCTACATTTTACAGCCTTGACAGAGACTCCTAGTCCTCTCCAAATTGTCTACTTTGCTGTAATTGAGGGTTTCTTAGGAAGTGCATTCAGTGGCTGAGGACTTTTGTAGGAATCAGAACTCCTCCATCATCTACCATGCAGATTTTGCTGTTTCCCCAGAGAAAGGGTGTTCCAAAGTGATCTTAAGGATCGACCTTCTTTTGTAAAAGCTATGGAATAGAGTTGATGTAATCACTTACCCACATATCAGCTAAACTTTTGCTACTACCAATAGCTGTTAAACAAATGTTATTTGCTTTCTTCTGACCTTCTGCCATTCTGAGCTGCCAGTTTCAAGCCTTCAGTCAAAAGCGGCCACTGAGAAAGCAAAAGAACAAAGTGTGGGTACTTGTTGTGAGAATCATGTTTCAGAAAGTCACTGTGCATATATTTGGGGAGGTGGGAATTTAATTTTCAAGCACAGCTCCCTGCACAATCTGGCATTGTCAGGGAGCAAAAGAGATATTAGGGGTCGTCTCACACAGCTGCTACATTCCTTTAGTCACAGAAGTATCCACAAATCAGCAAAACTCTGGCATTTACAAGCATCCTACCACCTTCTGTACTGCTGTCCTCGTTGGCAGAGAAGGCAGAAGTGAATTTGTTAATCCTCACAAAATCGGGAAGGAATGACTTTGTAACTAAAATTTGCACATGAGGAAATCAGCGGATACACTTCTGAAACTGCAGCATAGTGTGGATTGTTCCTTCCTCTTTTTAATTAGCCTTTTTATTTTCTGAGGTAAATTTTAACAAGTAATTTAGTAGAGCATTGTGGTATTTTATTCATTACTGAATTATGATCCTATCAACAGTACTACATTTGTTATTATTACTATTATTACTATTATTATTATTATTTTCCTTTATCTTCGTGACCACACAATGCTGCTTCTGGAAAATAAGTGAATGCTGGCACTGCACCAGCAGCAAAATAAATACAGAGAAGTGAGACTAATATTTAAACATATTCATCCATTTTCCATGTGACACTTTAATACCATTTGCTTTAATACTTTATGTGGTAATTTTATTTCCACCCACTGATAATTTAGAATTGCTTTCTGCTTGAATTTTGAAACTCATCCTGAATTATGCAACTTGAGTCTGAGATCACCTGTATTCTCACTTTACAGTTTTACTGACTCTTCTTAAAATATCAACATATTTCCAAGGAAGGAGTATGAAATATTTACTTGTAGCCTCACTTGGCACCTTTTGGAAAGGAAAGAAAGTAAAAAAAAGGTGGATATATAAAAAATGTTACCAGGAATATTGCTGTGGCTAGGCAGCCATACAGAGGACAGACTGAAACCACTAAAATGTGAAATTTAATATCAGAATTGTAATTTAGTTATGAAAAAGTGTTTTTCAGTCTCCTAGTATCAGGAAATAGTTACCAAGCAACACTGTAGATATTGGTAATGCAGGCAGATCTATTCAAATAAAACTTATTCAAAACATTGTCATTATCAGCAGAGCTGTGTTATTGCTAGATTCATAACCCTTGGTGTCTGGACCCTTTCATATTCTATTTCTTGGGCAAAAATCTGCTTTTCCTGAAGAAGGTGCCAAGCTGCCAAGCACTGAAGGGCAGGTACATGGTGAGTACGTGCACAGCGTGTGTGAGAAGCAGCAAAGGCATAAGAGTGCTCTTGCAGCTTTTGAAATGGGATTTCAGCAAGAACCTTTGTATTGAATTCAAATTGTTCAGTTATTCCTCTGGTTTAGATCCAGAATGATCTCCCTGTTACCTAGAATCAGCCCACATTTTTTAAGAAGCAGACAGCCCAGCTGCTAAATTGTGTCTTGCAACCTGGCTGCAAGGTGCAGAGCCAGGGACTGCCATTCCCTTGCCATGTGGCTCTGGGGACATGCACCATGGATGTTGCTGCAGATTGGGTCAAAATGGTGGGAAAGATCATTGTCCCTGGCTGCAAGAAGTCCTAGAGCACCTTAAAGCAGGCAGCTGAGTTTATGGTCATCTCCAAAGCCCAGGAAGGAGCCTCATCCCTGTTCAATCCAGAGATGTGTGCAGCTGGAACCCCACTGGCCAGAACAGTGGACTTACATTTCAATTCTGCAAAGAGCTGGAGGGCTTAGGTGACACACAGACATCAGAGACACTCAGTGATTATTGTGCCAGCACTGCCCAGGTGTGTAAAGTGAGCCTGGCCCAAGGAAAGGCCCTGGGAGGCCCCTTCAGAAAGGAGATTTGAGTGTATGTTTTTCAATTCCTCTAAAGTGGTAGAAAAGGAGACTTTGCCTTTCCTTGACAAGGTGAATTATCTCCAAGTTATCTGATGCCCTCATCAATTTCTCCTCCGGGATGAAACAGACTGTAAGACCCTGAATCTTTTGCTTGACCACTTGGACCAAGCATGGAAATGGTCCTGAGACCTGTGATAAATAGAAGAAAAAGTGTCAAGAATTCAGGGGCGACCTAAAAAGAAATGGAAGCTACTTGGAAGGTCTGATTTACAGCAATTATACCCAATCACCTCAACCTGTGCTCTAAAGACACCTGGAGCACTCTCTGCACCTCAAAGGAAGCTCTCCTGTGCAGTGATTTTTTTTCTGTACAAAATGGCACAAGGAGAACATTTACTTGTGGAGTGTGGGACATCCCATTTCCAGCTGGCATCTTTTGCTCTGCAAAACAGGCATTATATGGCACAAGTTAGAAAGCCTTGAGTTTGGGCTAAATGAGCAAGTTGGAACTGTCAGCTTCTGCAAATTGTTTTGGGGCTGACACTCGTGAAAGGCTGGGGGAGACAAGTGGGGTGTCTGCTCTGCTGTTATCAGTCTCCTTATCCAAAAGAACAGGACTGCTGGACTTGCCTCAGGAGTGCAAAAAGCAGAAAACAGCAAAAGCCATCAGGGCAGGGATATTTGCTTTCCAGCTCCTCTCTCCTGTGAGGACAAAGGAAGCTGGGGAAGCCAGCAACCTCTTAGTTCCACTTTTAAATTTCAGCTGGAGGAGATGCATCCTTTTTAACATGTACATCTTCTCAAATGATAGTGACATCTTTCTTTCTTGGTGTAAATGCTTGTAAGGTCACAGTTTAGAGCCTCAAGGATTGCCCGCTGTGGGCAATTAAAAGGTTCTGATAAACATAAAGACAATCTTTTATCACAGGCATCTCTCTTCACAGGCAGTGGTAAGAGTATCCCTCTCACGGGATGATAAACATTCTCAGCTGATGATTACAATTTTTAAAGGCAAACCCTGTGACAGAAAGCCACTGTGCTGATCTTATCTTGTAAAGATGCTACATGCTGTATGTTTCTGAACCTCTGTCTATGCCTATCTTCTTATAATGTAGAGAGAAAATTATTTGTTGCAGTGTTTGTACCCAATTTAATTTAAGATGAGAAATCAGTGAGTAGGAGGAGAGGGTGGAAGGAGGGGGGCAGGACCTGCTCCATTTACAGCTCTTAAAAATAGCATGCGAAGGCAGAAACACATATAAAACTGAACTAGCCATATCCACACGCAATGCATTTCCAAACAGAGGATATCTACAGTACTTCCCAATTATGTTCAGTTCACTGCAGCAGGTGACCCCAATTTCCTTGAAAAATCTTTATAACAGTCCTTTTTCAGAAAACCTGCATGGGGTGCTCAGAATAAAAGTCAAGGCCATAAGAGTTTCACTTACTTGGGCTTCCTTCAGATTAAAGTGTGTGTATTACATGACCAGGGAGAAAGCTGGAGGATGAAGATGTGTCTCCTGCACGTGGGCATTTCAAGCCAGTGGCAAGATGAGGTGAAGATCATCCAAATGAAAAGCTGAGACACCTGTTGTGTTCACCCCCTGCAGGACCTATGCCCTGCCTCTGTTTCCTTCTCTGACTGCTCCCATGTGCCCTGTGGCTGCTGTGGGTTGGCCCTGCTCCTGGCAGCCAGGTGGGGTTGATGCTGCTGGGCCCCCCAGCACTGCTGATGTTGGATCTGAAAGGGCTGGATCCCAGATGGGTCTGTAATGGCAAGGGAGGCCCCTGATAGCATGTCTGGGATGTCTGTACTGGGCTAAGCTCTTTTCTTGTTCAACATCCTTGTTAAAGGAATGGATTCACTTTGGCTTCCTGGTTGTTAATAAAGCAGTGCAATGGATAGCAGGTCTGGTTTTATTTAATTTTTTAAAATATATTTTAATATTTATTTCAGGGGGACTGGCATGCAAATGATCACAAAGGGCACAAATGAAACTCACTGATGACACCATGAGGAGGCACCAGTGTAAAGAGCATCAGGCTGTCACGGAAGGGAGAACTGCACGACCTCAGGGGAAAAAGTAATAGAAGTGGAATTAAATTTTATAGACTAGAGGGTAAATGGGCTTGGGCTTGGGGACTATTATCACTTTTTTGCTCTTTAGTGGGAGATCATTAGCTAGGGATGACTGAGGCTGAGAAGGATCTGGGGGTATTGGCCATGGGACAACTGAGAGCCACCAGTGCTGTGAAAAGGCAATGCCAATCCAAAAATGCCTCTGACAGGTTACTTTCAGTAAGGATGAGGGAGAGTTCATGCCATTTCACAGGGTACAACTTAGACCTCATCTGCAATACTGTCTCCAGTTTTAATCAGCCATAGCTAAGAAAGATGAATTCAAATATGAGCAGTTTGCAATGAAAGGTTAGAATGTGTCTGAAAATGAAGGGAAAAAAGTGCTTTAAAATCATCATGATGGAGGAAAATGCCAATCTGTCATGTTGCTTAGTTTGTTACCTCAGTTTTGGTTTTTTTTTTTGTATTCCTTTAACACTGGACATTTAAACGCTAGATAAACAAAATAGAATTTGCTTTACAATGGAGAATAACTCCTCTATCCATTTGCAATAACAAAAGTGTGTAGCTTGGTGCTAAAATGGCCAGTTTAAATGGAATTCCAAAGCTATAGTTTAGTCATCAACTTGCAGTTTGTAGTAACATGGGTCTGAATATCTAAAATAATTTCCAGTGGTGCATAAATGACTTTATGCATTTGGAACAGTGTACAGGAATGGCTCCCAAGCCATCAGAAGTTAATGAAAATAAAATTAAAAAAAATAAAAAGAGGAGAATTTATGTATTTTCATTGCAATTTTAATTCATTGTTACACCTACTAGAACATATAACATTCTTATGCAACCATGACTGTATTTCATCATCTGTGTTATGCCACCACACACTTTGTGGCTACTTTATCCTCTCTTCACTGCTTTCCATGCAGGTTCCATCTGCATGGCACAGCAGGCTCCAGGAAGCTGGAACAGTACATCTTGGCCATAAACTCAAACCAAGCAGGAGCCAGAACACCACAGCTGCCTCCTCCCTCACCCTCTGCCCTGGGTCTCTCTGGAGGTCTCGGGCCAAGTGCTGGTGTTGGGAGGGGTCTCAGCAGTGCCCAAATCACTCCTCAGCTGTCCTGTGTTTAGTGCAGGACCTGGGCTTTTCATGGCTATGCCTTTCATCCTCAGCTCCTGCAGAGCCAGTCTGAGATGATATCAGCAGGTGATGCTCAGCTTTTTGGCTCTGCTAGATCCAGGGGGCTGGAGGGAGTTGAACTATTCCTGCTGCCTATTTCCTATTTCCTAGAATTTCCATCCATTTTCCATAGACTGGTTGAGGAGGGGAGGACTGAGGATGCTGTCACTAATTTCCTTCTCACGGGACGGGTGAATTTCACTTCTGGAACACAGATCCTATTTCTGAAAACAGATGCACTCCCTTACTTTTGGGATTAGGCCATCTTTTTATGATCAGAAAGGTAATGGATGTTAAACCCACCTGTGATCTCTTGGTTTCCCCAAATCTGCATCCCCCTCTCTCCTCACCAGTCTTGGAGGTGAGCGATGGTTCCTGTGGGACACATCACTGTTACCTGCTCCTTTCCCTTACTGACAAAATACTGGTTTTCAAAGGAATTCCAGGCGATTTTGGTGTAAAGCTTAAATAAATGAAAGGTCTGAAGGTTTTATTAAACAAACAATGCATGAGCAAACATTTTCTTATAGGCATCTCAGGGCAGGGAGCAGGCTGTAGCCCATCAGCAGCCCTGTGTCCAGCTTTCCTCTATCCTTTTCCAAAGGGACACTCACAGCCTCTCCCTTCTCACAGCTTGATGAACACTAAATTAAAATTTGGGTGTTCCACTTGTGTGACAGGTAAGACCATGGTTATTTTTAAGGAGCATCAACATGCTTCAAAGCATGTAGCAGAGAGTTCCTTCCCTGCGTTATTGCCTGTCCAGATGCCTTACCCAAAATTACTGAGGTATCAGCATATCTGCATTTAGATCAGCTAGAAGCTGATGTTTTGTCCTGTAAGAGAGGCTTGGAATGGTCAGACAACCTTCCCATATCTCTTACAGGGTGCAAACCCTGTCTCAGCTTGTTGGGCTTCAGTGGCCAAACTTGACAACACTGCTGTTTGTTTAAGACAGAAAAAAGTTTCAAGGCTTTAGCTAGGGGATACATGGAAATATTTGCATTGATCACCACTGTGCAAAGTCTAGAAAGCACCTGCTGCAACATTTTGTAAAATATATTTTGAGACTGAAAGGCCAAATGATATAGAGATGCTAATCAGCTAAACCCATCAATATCTGTTTTCTGAGCATGGACCAGAGAGCAGTATCTTGGATACAGCACAAACTGACAGACAATATTATTGTCAAGCTGAGAAACTATCAGGTCATACTTTAATTCTTCTCAGCTGTCCAGGGAGTTTATTTAATCTCCAGTGCAGAGGGAGGATTCACAGATATTTCTAGCCGAGGCAGAATAGATGTTGTAAAGGCATATTTAATGGCACGTTGTTAAGATTTTATCATGCCCACATGTGAGCTTGGAAATGTGGAAGGTTCAACCATTCTTTTGCCATAGCAAGGAAGATACCCTTTTTAGCATGGATTGTAATCTGCAATACATAATCTTTACTGCAGATAGCATCCTGAAGATTACTGGTTTTATCTATTGCTTGGTCAGCTTGAACTCTCTATTTTTTAGTCTGTGAAAATACCTGTATGCACTTTTGTACATGTCATCCAACAGTGCTTATAAAGTGCAGGTCTGTTTTCTTTTTTTTCTTTCTCATTTCTTCAGGGATGTTTCTGTACTACAAGATGAGTTTAAAGTGGTTCTAGTCTGAAGTATCCCCATATAACCAGACTCAGATAACCTCACGGATGGAACCCTCAGGAAAATATGCAGATGCCAAAGTCTCAGAGTACAGGGAATGCCAGAACCTGCAGTGGTGTTGGACAGCAGGAGAGATGAAATCTGTGTAAGATGTGACCAGGTGAATGACCTATTCAGCCTGGTGGCAGAGCTAAGAGATGGAGGAGAAAGGTTAATCCAAGGAGATGGACTAGTGGAACCATGCTCTGACCTCCCCCACACAGGAGCAGAGACCAGAAAGAAGCAGCCCATGAGCCTCAGTCATGGACCAGGATAACACAGAACAGCTACAACAAAAAGTTCATTTCCAAGTACTTTGAACTCTGCAAATTCAAACTCTCAAACAAGAAGGGACAGAAAGTGTGGCCTTTTGGATGTTTCTCTGACTTGGGCTTTTCATTCCACCCCCATGCAAACTACATCAGGTGTAGCAAACCCCACAGTTCTAAAGATGCTGTGTTAGCATTTTTTTATTTAAAGAATTCCAAAGGGCAGACATTGCTGGGTATTTGTTAGCTGAGCTTGTCTAGGTTTGCGTGTTTGCTTAAACCTTTAATAAAACATCAAAAGTAGGATGGGCAAGCTGCTGTCACTGCTCCTCAAGTAATATTTGTTACATCACTTCTTAAATCAGCAGCACAGTTACCACTGTTACTCATACTTAGCCTTGGAGGTCACTGTCCAAAATTTCAACTCCTAAACCTAGACATATCAAAGAAACAATTTAGCTAGCCCACCTCATACTCAGTTGCTCAAATATCACAGATTCTTCTTGGCTAAAATTAAAGAAAGAAACCCCAACACATATTTGCAATAATTTTATCTATGCCAAGTCATCATGTTAGGCATAAATTATTTTACTTGCATCTCCGAAAAATCACAAATCTCAAGAATTGGCATGCTAACAAAAAATAAATTAAAAATTCAATACCTACAGACAGTACTTTGTGGGGAAGCCAAGCCCAATAAAAGCCATGTGCATTTGAGGAGAACTCCCAGACCATAAGCATGAGCAACATTAAAGCTGGGTGAGACAGCATTGTCTCTGCTTCTGCATTTGTTAAGGTATCTGATGTGCAGAGGAAAAATAAGGTCACAGATGACAGTGCTATTGTGCTGGCTTCTTTCTCAAATCCTTGTGCTTGGGGAAGAAGAAAACACAGAAAACACTGTTGACAGTTCCATTGCATAATACTGAAAATGCTGTTCCTAGCTTTTCTGTAATCACTTTTGCCTTTAAACATGTGATTTAGCTATAAATTATCACCCTGACCACAAGCACTTCCTCCACAAACTCACTGAAAAGCAAATTAACCTTTTCTCTCTAGAATGAACTCTCTTATTAATATGAAAATCAATTCAGTCCTTTTTGCTTTGGTTACCCCAGCCTGTTTGCACTTCCCAAGCTGAACAGTGACTGCCCAGTTAGTCGCTTAAACAGAATTCATTTTAAGAGCCAATTAAAAAACCCAACCCAATAATACAGTAGGTGATCTTCTGGAAAGCTTTTCATTACTGTGTGGTTTCTAATTGAAAAACAGGATGTCTAATTATTGCCCTGATTCTTCCATCCTGACCTTGGAGCAGCTCCACAGGTGGTGAACACCAGTGCAGTTTAACACAGCAGCACAACTTAATAGCAGCCCATGGCACCCACACACTTTTCTACTGGCTGCAGATCCAACACGTTCCTGGACATATCTCTGAGGTCATTTGTCCATTGGATGACTTTGTCAGGATCAAACTTTCCTTTTCACGTTGTAAATATTATTTAGCACCTCTTCTGAAGTGATATGCATAAAATCTTACTCATAGAAACAGGTGGGCTTTTTATCACCCAAGATAAAAATCATTCAAAGAACAGAAGTCCACTGAGATCAAAGAAGCAAAGTCTGCACTCATTGAAGACAGAGCTGCAACAGAATCCAAGTGCTGGGTGGCTGTGGACTCACAGGGCAATAGGAAAGGATACACAGGGTTTTCCTTTGTTCTCACTGTCCTACAGTCACGGCAGATGCTAAGGAGTATTTTCTCCTCTGCTTGCCAGGCTATCCTCTCTCTCACCAAAACCCAAACAGTGTTAGTAGAAAGATATTTCTGCTTTCTGTGCTCTCTCCTTTTTACCTGGACTCAGTGACGCAGCTTTGGTTTTCCTATCCCCACTGCCATCACTGTATTCCTCTTTTTCAGGGAAGAATGCAGAGCAAGGTGCAGCCATATCCAGTCTCACTAAAGAATGGGCTCTGCAAAGTTAATGCGTTCAGACTTCTGATTGCAGCAAAATAATTAAATCTGCAGTAAAACACTGACTCATGTGGTACCTTGGCAAAATGTCAGATTTCATGGTAGCACAGCATCACTTCTGTCCCCAGGCTCTCAGGAGTGTTGTTTTAAACTCTTTGATGACTCAAAGGAGATTAAAAGCATATGTTTTTAGGATGCTTTCAGAAACATATAAAAGGCAAAAAGAAAAAAGCTGAGATTCTGTGGCAAAGGCTGAAGGTTCCTGGAGTGAGAAATGCTGACGAGAGCTCTGTCACACAACTCCTGCCCACGTGCAAGCTTAGGGACATGATCCAAACCCACATCCAAACCCCCTGGAGCAAACCCACTGATTAGCATCCTAATTCTGGTCCTGCCCAAACACCACTGGCAACTTTCTCAGGTCTCTGTAGGAATATAAAGAATTGCTCCATTTCTCAAAGGCTCAAAGCAGAGCTCGTGTCAGCTGGGGCCTAGAAACAAAACCTCCCTCCAAATGAGGACTGATCTGTGGGTTTTTGGAGGGCATGCAGAGGATACAGAGGCTACAGGTGGTTTTCTTTTAAAAGATGGCCAAAGGAGGACGTGGGCCCCCTTTTCACACAGCAGCCTTGTTATGTGGGCAGTCACCCAACAGACAAGAAAATGGGAGCTGCTCCCAGGACTGCAGCAGTGTTTTCTATGCTTTGAAATAAGCCAACACTGGATAAACACCCTTGGAAATGAGGGACCTTCTCTTTCTTTTCTGGCCCACTGCGCCTTGGGTTAATTTAAGAGAAACACAGCACATTTGCTTTCTGTCTGTGACCCAGCAAATATTTAACTATTTCTCACCAAGGGAAACATGAGATCTCTTCCATTTCTCTGGGAATAATTGGTACATTGCAAACCCAGCAAAATCTTGAAGACTGCAAAAAAAAAAAAAAAAAGGGAATTGTGAGAGCTCTCCTGGTTCCTGGGGGATAATTGAAGACCCCAGTACTCACGTGGGCTCACGCTGGCTACGATCAGAAGTTCTTGCTGCCAAGGACATGAAACACTTGCAAGGAGAGTAAAGTATGCATGCAGGTCTGGTTCAATTTACTTGGTGATTGGGAAAAGGAGAGGGAATCTGGGTACAGAATGGAAAAGTTAACAAAGAGGCAGGGGAGGAACAAAGTAAGGATGAATTTTCCTGCCATTGCACATCCACATGCTGTGGAATTTTGGGACAAATGCTACTAAAAATGTCCTTCTTCTTATAGTTGTCTGCTGAAAAAAAAATCAGCCCATCAATGTGCTGCTCAGAAATTAATCTTTACCTTTTTGCCAATGTGTACATTTGTGAAGGGAACACAAAATTCTTTCCAGAAGTACAATGTTAGTATCTGTAAATATATTGCTGACCTCTTTATCTTCTTGTTTTACCACTTGTCATGTGCCCCAGGCCAGTGCTGCTCTAACAGCTGTGTTGAGTAGTACAAGCTGAGCTGGAGATTTGAGGTATTTTTTTGTCTGTTCACTTGTTAAACACGTACTCTGCTTTTTATAATGGTGTTAAACTGAATTCCCTGGATTAAGCAGTTAATACAGGTCAAAATTAGTCCTTCAGGGATAGGCCAGCCTTGGCCTGCTACTTCTCTCACCTGCAGAGATAGGCTGTGGTGTTTGTCTCCTCATGTAATTTTGTGGTGTTGCTTGGTACTTCCCAGTAATTTCAAATACTGGTGGCTTTGCTAAAATCATTTGTCAATAAAGCTCCTTTTTAATAAGCTGCTGCTTCATTTCTACCTTTTTTTTTTTTTTTAATGCTGATTCAGACCTACTTTATTAAGGAATGCCTACATGTTGCCTTTGCCCTCATGAATAGAAATACCTCCTCAAAGCTTTCAAAGCACTCAGCTGCCCTGCATAGCATGGTGAAGAGGGTGAAATAGAATATATTATGAAATGTCATAGCCAATTCAAACCAGATAAGCAATTAGTGAATGAATAATAATGTTGCAGCACTGTTTCTTCAGAAACCTTTAATTTCTACATCAATAGGCACCATACATATCTCAGTGTGAAATAACAACTTTATACCTCTGGTCGGTCCTGATGATAGCAGCACTTAGAAAACAAAGTAAAGGCATCTATGACACTGTTAATGGAGTGATTAAAGCTGCAGATGAAAATGCACAGGAAAAGAAATGTTCTGTTAGCTAATTTGCTTTGTACTTTTATAGTGTCTCCAGTGGGGGAATGTGTAATTCTAGGCCTGGTTGCACAAATCCAGAATGACTGCTAGCTCCACTCCAGTTGTGCTGGTCTCCCTGGGCTGCCTCTGTAGTCAGAGAAGAGGCAGAAGCCTCCTGTTGCCACTCAGAACTGCCCTGTCTCATTAGGCAGTTAGCTTTTGTGAATTAACCCTACTTGTTCTAGGTTAAAGTCATTACAGCTCATCCTCACTGTTTCAATTCCTGGTAGCTGAAATTGAAAAGCCTTTTACTGCACTAACACCATCTCTTGCATTAAACTTCCTTGTTTTGTTTTGAAATAAAGAGAAAGGGGACTTTGTCCAAGTTTAAAGGCAGTTTAGCTTTATAGCCCTCAGTACAGGATCCATCATTAAAATTAAGCATGTACTTAATTGGTTTCCTGAATACATCTACCACAGATGGATTTAAGCATGCTTAAACATGCTTAAATGCCTTGCTCACTTGAGGCCCTAATGGACCATGCAAATTTAAAAGTTCACTTCTCATTGAGATCAATGGAGTGGATAATCATAAATTTATCAGAACAGAAGCTGCTGCTCACAGTATATGCTGGCAGCATCTTGCAACATTGTCCTCTCCCTCTGCCTGGGATATCTAGAACTTGTTGAAGTAGAAAAGTAGCAACAGAATAAGAACTGGTTTTCTTCTCTCAGAACAGATCACCAATACAGCAATTGATAGTAAGAGATCTGTGCATCTGCCACAGAGAAAAGAAATATTTTCCAGTAAGAAATCTCATAATTAAAAAAAAATAATAGTGGAAATTAGGTGGAAGCAAAAACCCCAAGGAAACAGAAGGAATATTTATGGCTGAAAAATCCACCAGGTACTTCATGGCTTTGCACTGTCTTTCCTAGTAACTTTTTTTCAGCTGGATAAGGGTTGTTACAATAGTTAGCACTGAACACTCTGCCCAGCAATCCATTAACTGGCCAGCAAGCTGTTCCCTGAGAAGCAGCCCAGCAAAGACCAGAGAGATGCAGGGATTTAAGCATGCTTAACTTGTATTTGATGGGATTTTCTTGTGTTTTACAAGGATTAAACCTATGTTTCCTCAGTAAGAAATGAGAGGTTTCTGGGATGAGTTGCCCTGTTTTGAAATAGACAAAGTATGGGAAATAGTCCAAAAACTTTCTGGAAGGAAGAGGAAACAGATCAAGATAATGTATTCATATAGATGCCATGATTTCGAATGCCATTCTTTAGGAAATAAGAGAATGAATTTTCATTAAATTTAATTGTGGTGGACATGTGCTGGATAGTCCAGTGGTGGGCTCTGGGCATGTGCTGCTTTTTAAAGTAAAGTGTACAGAATAGTTTCACCAGTTGCTGCCTTTGCTTATACAAGGCTCAGCCCCTATCAGCTTTTTTCGTTTCTTTATATTTTACAATTTCTAGGTTTGTTTTGAGCCATATTGGACCACAGAATTAAAAATACTGGAAGCTAAAATAGTGAAAAACACTGCCTAGAAAGGTGCCAACCAGGAAATTTAGCACCTTGTCCCTTATGACACATTTCACCAAGCTATGCATGTTACATTAGATAACTACTTTGTTATCACTGTCATTTTACTGAAGATCACAAAACAAAGTAAAGTATTTATGAGAATTGTAGAATTACTTGGGGGGTGAAATTCATGTTTTACAATAAAAGCATAAAGAAGATAAACCTACTTCATGTCTCTAAGAAAAGTGAAAAGATATTATGTAAGAACATGCTGTCATTATATTGATCTGTAATACTGTATTGCTGTGGCCATAAACTTTGCACTGAGTTTGCAAAGTGTCAGGACTTGCTCTGTCTGAACTTTACTTGACCTGCCTGCAGCCTTTTTTCACTTGGTTTGGTTGTGACAGCAATTTCTCCAACTCTTTAGGACTTTCTGACTGATTTGCTTTACTTTTGTTTATCTTTCTGTGGTGCCTGGTAAATATGGGCCAGGCAGGATGACCCAGAGAGAGACCCAGAGTTCAGAGTGGAGGGGCAGAGACTTGGGATGATGAAATGTGGAATGCAGGCTTGACACCAAAGGCCCCACAGCTAAAGAAATGCAGACCTGGAGCTGGGCTACTCTGCTTTTTATGATAAGCAAGCTAACCAAGAAATAGTATCTACCTTTAAAAATGGCTGTAACTCAGGTGCAGATCAGTGAAATGAAGCCTGGCTGTAAAAGCAAGTTAGCAGATATAAAAAAGTGACCCCAAAAGAGTCCAACACAGAGAAAGAGGAAAACTTCAAAGTGAGCATTGTATTCCTCCAGGCAAAGGATTTTGGGTGCTGACAACTCGCTGGGAACACGGCCACCATGAGAAAGAAACCCCCAACCCAAGGGGTAAGAGGAACACCAGAAGGGTGAGCAGAACATCATGAAAAGAGGTAGAAACGAAGTGCATGTGTAAAAATTTAACTGCATTATTATTTTTACTACTGAACATTTTCTTTACAGACTTATTCTTTCTCTTTCCATTACAATTATTTGCGGAATAATAACGATTCTTGGATGAGCCTCTTAGGATTTCAATTGTACTAATGATAAATTGTGACTTTATGTATAAGGTATGTTTCCTCTTTGCCTGTAAACAAGATTCTAACTATTTACATAAGGAATTTCAAAATCATGTAACTCTTTTACAGTAGCAGAAAGCAATGTATGGACATCCAGTGGTCAGAACTTCATGAAATGAAATAATGAAATCATTTTTATCTGCTGCCAGCAATAATAAATGCATACTAAAACAAAAAAGCAAACTATGCAAAACAGGAAAATGGTGTTAGTAGGGAAATGTTAAACAGGAATGTGCACACTGTAAGAGTTTGTTTTGGCTTTGTCCTTTTGCCAATGGCAAGCTTTAGGCAAGAGGGAAATAATGCATTTCTGTAGCTCATGAAAACAGTCTGCCCTCCCTTCTACAGTTGCTGGGGTGTTGCTGCAGTGGCTGCCTGTTCTGTCAGGGTCCCTGTTTGTGCTCCCACGAGCTCTTCAGGAGGAGCGGCGCTCGCTCTGGCTCGTGGAGGTTTTCCACCAGGAGAGCGGAGCGGGATAGCGGCTCCACGCTTCTTAACACTCAAGCTTAGAAAAAAAAAAATGCTCTGTGCAGTCCTCACTGAGAGACCTTGGCTT
Source organism: Promerops cafer (assembly GCA_013398275.1). Lineage (NCBI taxonomy): Eukaryota > Metazoa > Chordata > Aves > Passeriformes > Nectariniidae > Promerops > Promerops cafer. The sequence continues at coordinate 124,918 of VZSE01009955.1, read as the reverse complement.
TTAAAGGGCTCGGAAAGATGTACAGAGAATAAATTTTTACTGCCAAAATGGATCTTATTATTTGGAGTGGTTTAGGCTACATTTGTACAACGCAGCACGTAACTGTTCTTTGGAGAGCTGCGGCGAGGTTTTATAAGAACACGGAATGGAAGCAAAGAGGTCACATTAATTTATTCTTTCATAATGTTGGGACTGTAAGGAAATATATTTTAAATAAGAATTGACATAGGAGACCTCCATGATAACAGCTTATATTGAAGGAAATAATTCTTATACAAAATATTTCTCGAGGCTCATAAAAGATAGCAATAACAAACACCATTATGCAGTATCTGGGAAATTCTATTTACTTAAAATGCTTTCTGCTTTTATTATTATTCAGGCTTGTTCCTTCAGTGGAAGTTCTGATTGAAGCTTGAGCAATGTGTATGATCTCATTACAACAGGGCTGCATTAGAAAATCTGATAGTGATACTTCCAACAATGGCACCTCTCACTTATTATCTGTCACTTGGCTACAACAAGAGCCGTGCAAATTTCCTGCCATCAAATTCTGGCAGGTGGCTGGAAACCAATATAATATTCCACATGTACCCTGTTGCACTCGGGGGAAAAAAAAATGCCTGTTCAATATCCTGAGTGTGGCTGGTTTGGAGGACAGGCTGCCCCACAGGCAGTGTTGGGTCACAGGCAGGTTTCTGCTTTGCTAGTGAGGCTACAAAAGGCCACCATGTAATATGGATACACATCTACAGGAGTCTTTTCACTGTACACCCTCAGGTAAGTCACAGACAGCTTTTAGGGCTGTCATTCATTGATTTCTAGCAACTGATTCCTTGTCTCCTCATTGTCAGTTTTCTACTGCATGCACGTGTCCAAGGCCAGCTAGACTTTTGCCTTTGAAAGATGCAAGAGGCTAGGCAGTGTCACTTAGCTACAAATCTGCATATAAGAACATATCTGCTTGCAGATTTTGGAGAGAGGAAGGGGGGAAGAGTTTCCTCCCCTTGTCCCTGTGCAGTCCTCCTAAAGTAATTCAATATTTTTCTTCGCATACCCTCTACTTTTGTGGGGTTTGTCAGTTCTGACAGCTACAACTGGTGGTGTAGGGTTACCTGCTCACAAGGCCTGCATCAGCAGGGCCCTGAAATAAAAAGCAAACCTTTCCCATTAATCTGAAGTTAATATTTTTGTAGCCTTTTAAATTACGATTAATTAGGGGGAAAAAAAATTCTGAACACATCACACACAGTAAAGCAAGGTAGCAGGCTAAGCAGCAAAAATTCAGAACCTAAAACATGAGGAATAAAACATACGAAAAGCTGAAAAACAAATATCCCCCTTGAGAAGGGTGGGTCCTTTTCTCCAGGCTTTCTTTCAAATTTTTAGCAACTTTCAGAGCTTCTGTGTTTGAGATAAAGTCTCCTGACTTCTCTTTGGAGTCCTCAAGGCCAATTTCTGCCATTTCTGAGGCTTCCTGTACATCTGCCCTTCTCTGCCGTAGCCTCTTGCTCCCTTCAGAAATTCTCCAGTCCCTACTCCTTCAGATTTTCTCTGCTTTCCTCTTCTCCCACCACTTGTCCTGCCTTTCCCTCCAGAGGAATTGGGAGTCTGGCTTGTTTGGATTCTCTAAGGGAAGGTGAAGTTCTCCTTCCTCTTATATTTCTAGGGTGTTCCTCTTCAAACCACAGCACAGCCACCAGCACCAGCCTGTCTCTGCTCTCCCTCTTCACAGCATTCCTGTAATGGTATCACATGAAATAAATTCCATGTGCCATCGTGTAAGTGCCTGTTGAGGAACTAAAGTCACGTTAACCAGCCTGGCCTGCTCTAAAATCTGTTTGTGGCATGGGCAGCACAAATCCCTGGCTGAAATGGGCACATTGTCTCCTTCCCTTCTCCTTTCTTACCTTTTCCTGGTTCCGTAATGTGGGGTTTTTCTGACTCATTTGTTGATAAATCTTGGTGGAAGCCTCACGCTGGCCATTGTGAAGACATTTTCTGACAATCTGGTAGAGAGGCTTGCTGAAATAGAAAATTTCCATATTGAGAATGCTACTTTTTCTTTTTTTTCCCTGAAGGACTAAAAGTATCAGAGCAAAGTTGCTAAAGAAAAGCTATTGCTTTCCCTTTGTTTATAAGTGCACATCTTGATGAAATTCTGTGACTAGTTAGCTGCCAAAAACACTTAACATTATGAATTAATAAACCCATGAATTTTGTATAAGATGTTTTCTGCATTGCCTTTCTTGTTGCTGATTGCCATCTTTCTTAGCGGAATAAAGCCTCCTGCTTGGAGTTGTTGCTGACACCTCAAAGTAACTCATTTATCCAGGCAGTAAAACAGATTTAATGAACCATGGGAAACACATGATTTTTCAGAAATGACCATAATGACAATGGTTCGTGGATAATAACAGGCTATTTACCTGTGCCTGAGTAACTTCAAATTTATTTTCTTCGGACAATTTCCTAACCCTGGCTACAGCAACAATATGATAGAGCTGTAGGTGTACAAGCAATTTGTTAATTAAAATTAATGCTGCGTTATTGAGCTGTTGCATTAAGCAGATAGGTCTTCTGAAGAAAGCATGATCAGCTAACCAAGCAAATCTGTGTGTCTGACCAGCCTGATATGAAGGATTTCTCTCATAAACTGCCTACAACCTTCCTGGTGGTTGTGAGCACTTATAATCAGCATATCCTTAGGATTATTGATTCTTCCCTGTAAAGTGTAAAGCTTGTTTCTGTTGATGTCCAGGTCATTGGACTGATGTGTTTACCAAAGGGAGTAAGAAACCCCTTTACATTCATATGTGAGCTAATCAGATTTACATATAATCAGGTTGAGTATGATGGATTAGATGGGTGGGTGATTACTGGAGACGGAATCAACACTTTTGTGCATGACAAATGCTTCCTATCCAGAGTTGCTGAACTCTAGGAGTGAAGAGAAATTAGGAGTTTGGTCTCACCTTTATCAAAATTTGATTTGCCACATGACACAGCAGCAGTTACAGGGTTAAAATGCACACACATTTAAGGAAAAAAAAAATATATATATATATAAGTAATAAGGAAAAAACAGTAGGAAACAAAATCAATTCAGCAGAGGCAGTTAGATATCCTGGGTAGGTTTTATGAGAGATTTAGACATTGAATCCAAAACCACAATTCATAAAACCCTTTATTAACCTCTCTGGCATCCAAAAGGATAAAGATACTTGGATGTTCACCAGAAAGTTCCCTGGAGTTCCAGTCTTGCATCTGATCCTGCTCAGAAGTGACAAAAAGCAATCTCTCTCCTGCTATTCCCTTCTGGATGAGGGTTCTCCTTGTTTTGAAGACTGATTTGTAGTTTCCTTTAACTGCCACAAATTCAAGACATGGACCTCACTGGGCTGGAGGACTGCGCTCCATTTTCTGTCCCTTCTCTTTGTCACCAAAGTCAAATTCCTTTGTAATAAAATGGGAAGAAATTGTCCATTTGTAGATGGCAGATTTAGCTACCTACATCTTTAAGACTACTTGGGTGCTAAGATCCTCTGATCATCACAGACCTTGGAGGGCTCCAGCATCACTGGCTTTCAGTGGGCAGGTAGGATTTAACCTTGGGGATCATTTAAGTGCTTTGCTAATTCCTTTCTTAGATCTAATTATGGACCTGAGTTTGGATTTACTTTATGTTAATGTTTTTATGTAGCATAAACACATGCATAGTACAGCTTTCTCAGACAAGCTTGCACTTCAAACTAAACTCCAGCATCTACTTGACAGAAGATGAATTTTAAGCATTTTTAGGAGACAATTTTGGCACTTGTGTAAAGGAAAAGAGGCAGAGAAAAGAGTTGCAGTGATAATTTCCAAGGAGCTGAGTAATCTTGATACTTTTTTCACATGCATCCCACACCTTCAAAAGGATACATTCAGCCTCTTCTGTGAGTGGAGAGTTTTGAGATGTGCAACGTTTCCTGTGTAACAACATATCAGTTTCAGGTTGTGATGAGAAAAAAATTGCTTTCAAATATCACAAGTTCAAAAGTGCAGCTGAAATTTGAAAGTATTAGCTTCACATTCTGCTTAAGAAAAACTGTGAAAAGAGAAGCAGAGAGGAGACTGAGGATAAAATTCCAATAAAAATAAGATATCTATATCTAGCCAGACAGTTGGTATTATATATATCTATATAATACTGTGTGCATGACAAATATGGTAACAGAGCATTAAGGCTGCATGGTTAGGCAGTCAAAAGTTTGGAAACAGCCTAGATAAGGTTGCTTGCTGTGCTGCTCTTCTCCCTCACATTGTGAACACATTATGACTTTTTGTTTTTAACTCCAATACTTCTCTGCATAGTCTTTTTCAGATAGAATAAATATTTCTTTTGTATAACCCCAGAAAACTTGAAATGTTGTTTATTCCTCTAAGCACTTGAGGATTTTCATTATCATAGTGGTGCAGAGAGTAACACAGATGCTCAGGCTGTTTTTTAGCCTTTTGTACCATTCAGATGGCACAGAAGGGCCATAAACCAGACACCACTAACCCACCTCCCCACCCTCCTCCCATATTTCCTTCTGTTGTGTCTGATATAGATGCTTTTCTTCTGCCTCCCTCCTTCTGCCACTTTTGCATTAAGTAAAATGAAACACAGCAGCACAGCTTTTCAAATGAGGGGAAAAAAGCTGGCAAGACCCTTCCTCCATCATCACTCCTGTATATTAAAAAAGTGCAGTATCTCCTGCAAGCCTTCATGTGATTTGTCCTTGTTTGTCTCTCAGGCTGGGTGGAGACGTGGGGGAATCTAGGTCTAACTTTTGTTTTAGAGCAGTCATGACCATGTTTTAACTCTCCCATCCTCCTCCCACAGACACATGGTGTGCTCTGTTTGGAAGGGCCACTGAGGCTGCAAAGAGCAATTTCTTCCCACATGACTTCTGAGGTTTCCTCAGCTCATTGCTGTCAGTCAACAGAAAAGCTCCCCAACTTCTGTGCAGCTTGGAGTCAGCTCACCTACAGATTCATCTCCCTGATAAACACACAAGCTTCAACTGCTACTCTCTGGATATTTTTCTAGGCACAGAATAGGATCTCTGAATTTGATTCCTTTCATTTTCACACTGGTGTCTTGCGTGTCTTCTAACCTCTCAATCTTGAACCAGAGCACAGCATTGCAAATCTTGTACCCACAGGAAGTGGGACAAGCCTACTTTCTCCTAAAACATAAACCTGATATCAGTGGTCTCACAACTGAGCTGTGCTGATGCACACCTGGACTATGAATTTTAATGACCATCTTATTCAGAGGGTCCAAATATTTGCCAGAGCATCTGATGGAGAGAAGAAAATATTTTTGATAAATGTAATGATATCCAGTGCATTCATGTTCTACATTGTCAGACAGTCTAGAGGGCAGGATCACAGCTGCCTCTACATCCCTTCCCTTTCCAAGTAGGAGTGGGCAAACACCCAGTGTTGGATGAGGTTAATAACTTTACTACTTTCAGATGATTACCAACACTCACCTGGTAGAGATCACTCCTGAAACTGAAGAGTATGGATGTTCTTTCATTCATTTTTGGATAAAATCTGCAAGGTTATTTTACATCACCCTCATCATCAGTTTAAGCTAAGGTAAAAATATCTGAGAGGAGGAGTAGCCACTTTCTACCAGGACTTCTGTCTGTGGGTGATGAGCAGTGGAAGAGAAGGGAAAAAGGGGCAGAGGGCCACAGGCTTGCAAAGCAAAGGCATTTGTATGCCTTTATTGTATCTGCTGAAGGCTTCTTATTCCTATATTTATTTACTCAGAGCTGAGGCTTCAGCATTACCCTGACTCTTACATGCTCTCTGTAATGAGTGTGCAGGGGATTCAAACCCATTTTACTGCATGGCTGACTAAGAGACTAAAGTAAAAGGGGCAAAATATAAACTGTCAGCATGAGGTGGAAGCAACACATACAAAAATTTCATACTGTATATTTTCAGCTTCTATTTCATTCTGGAAGATAGCATAAAATTCTTAACTGAAGTGATGTATTTAAAGCTTAAGGAACACAATGTGGTTCTGTTATGCGACTTCATGATCTTTTATAAACCTGTGCTTAGCTTAATAGATTTCTATTCTAAAGTTATGACAGGACAAAAAGAAAATATGATGTGTTGAAAACTCAGAGCAAGATCAGCAAACTGTATGAAAGAAAGAAAAAAAATGTTTAACTGGGAAAGTCAGCAACTCTTCAGCAATTTTATTATAAATAACTCAATTATATTGTATAAGTCCCATGATTGCCAGAGACCTCATTGATTACTCACAATGGTACTGCATTAAGCTGCTAATAATGAGATGTTTATTTTAATAACTATTTTCTATGTCGATGCACTAGTTTGCAGAAGCACTAGGTTAAGGATACTTCAGTTAAGTGACTCCAGAATGAATTTACCATAATAAGGAGGACAGATGGGCTTTCAACTCCACAGTAACAGTAAAGAAAACAAGACATCAATGCAGCACAGATCCTTTCACGCTGTTCTTTTTGCAAATAAAATCTACTGCCTTTCAGCACCTTGGCTATTTCTGCTTAGGCTGGTTATATCATATAAAGAACTTAGAAACTTAATCAATAAAGGCTTAACACTTCTGACACTTGTGTTAAGCAGCAGCTTAGCCTAGGAAGAACAATTGTCCATGTTTCTTTGACACATACTGGAATAAATGGAATTGCACTAGGAACAAGGTAATGGGTAACTTCAGCAGTGGTTGCAGATCTTGGCCTATAATTAGCGATGAAAATAATGGGGTTTGATTTTTACCAGAACTTCTTTGAGAAATTAGATTCATTTTACCTGCTCTTGTTTCTAATCTCCATTTTGCAGGCAACTCTGGGTTCTCTTTAGTGCTTCCCTAACACCACTTTGGTGAGCACATTTCAATATGTGAGCTACTACCCTGTGTAGAAGGCTCTCCTGGGAATCCAGCTGCAAGTCCATTTCTATGCTCAAAGTCATCATCACTCTGGCATGATCCAAAGGCATTCACAATATCTACAAACAATCAGGGAAGAGCTAAAGATGCAGTCTCAGCAACTGGAATTTAAAAATCCATTTCAAATGCAGAGGTACTGTAATCTGTACAAAATTATTAGATTTCACACAACCACTGAGCTATTTTGACAATTCAGTCCTCAAAAATCTGTACCAGTAACTATATTGCAAAATACAGAGGCATTGGCACAGCGTGATGTGAGTCTCTGATCTCAAGCTAATCTTCAACAATAAAATGACCTAGAAAGAATTTATTTTTGTTTCTTATGTGGCTGAGGGGTTTGAGCTACACTCTGCAGACAGGAGAGGCCTAGAGAAGATTTCATTTGATACTTCTTTTTGTCATTCCTGTTAAACCTCCACTTACCCTCATTAATCTCACAGCAGACTCTGCCCAGCACCTTCCCGTGTAAGCACGACTTCCCTGTTGGGAAGGCTGAGCAGATGCTTGGTAAAACTTCCAAGATTTGGGCCAGCATGTCATATGTTATGCATGAAAACATCTCTGGGCAGGTTTCAGAGGTGTAGCTGCAGCCACATGCTCCCACTGAGGGCGTGCCAAAGCCTTTTGGAGAGAGAGCCCAGTCTCCTGTAATCCCTGCTGAATCTGCACTGGGGCTTGAGGAAACTCCAGACTTTCCCTGCCCAGCACTTCAGCAGCAGAATGGTGCTCCATGGACCCTCTTCTTTCTGCTTGATGCACTGGTGTGTGGGTGTACCCAAAGAGAAGCTCTGAAAGGACTGTCCCAAGACTCTCATTCCATATTAATCAGTCTTACCCATCACAGTTGCCTCTTAGACAGTACAACTCCACCCCTGCTCTGGATAGATCTGTTAATAATACAGAAGTAATATTACTTCCTGGCAGCAAAATTAAACAAATTCATTGAAATATATACAAGGAAAATGTTGGGCAGGACTGAAGAAAGGCCTTTTGAAGAAAAATGTGGAGTGTGTGCCTGCATGTGTATGGCTGTGTTTGTATAGGGAAAGAAATTAGAGGAGATGCTGCTTTTATAAACTCTCGTGTCTGAAAAACAAAGCAACTGCCACATTTATGCCTCTCCTTTTCAAGGAAAAGGGGTTATAAGGATTCGTTCCAGATTGTTACAATCTGTCAGGATTTCACATAAAAAAATTACCCCAAACATATAATGGAAGTATTTTAGTGGCTCTTGGTGACTTTGAACCCACTTATCCATAATGCTTTGCAAGCACAAGCTGCAGTAGTGGGAAATGTTCTCATCTTTTCTCCAGAAAAGATAAAGAAGCACCAAACCAAAGTTTATGACAGGTCATCTTCTTACACAAAGACAAAGGGACTAAACTGCACAAGGACCAATTCAGGTTCATGATATCTGTTTTAACAACCATGATCAAGGCTGCATTTTCAGTCAGTTTTTACTTTGAATCTTGAACTTTAAGAGGTTCCCTGGAGACTCCATTTTAACATGCATTTTAGAGTATAAAACATATACATGTATATATAAAATGCTTAGTTTTAATAATTTTAACTAAAACTAATTGTCTGCATCTAAAATTTTCCCTTCCTTTTGTATTAGATAAAAGCATTAACTCTATTCGCTATATAATTCTTTTTAATCTCATCTGGGTTTTACTTTCTAAGATTAAGAATCCTATGGAGATACTGGAAATCTGTTTTAATCCATACACAGATTTGTCTTTTACCATACTCAAATCTCTCTCTCATTTGCCAGAAGACACTGTAGTGACAATTTTCAGGCAAAGGTGCTACATGAAAAATAAGGCTGGTTTTCAGTCAAGTTTAAAGGATAAGACACCACTTGTATTATTTATTTAAAAATATTTTTTTAAAAAATGAGTGAGACCAAATACAATTAACAAAAGCAGAACCACCTGAAGAAAAGAAAATTCATCACTATTTTGTTTAATTCCACATTTAATTTGGTGGCTAACCCTTTTATCACGTTTCTACACAAATTTAAACTGGTTAGATATCTCTCTTGTATCTGCCTTAATTTTTTGGAGCTGTAGGTTCCTTAACAGTGAAATGAGGACCACAACACTTCTCTGCTTTACCAACCAGTCCAATTATTAATTACTAAGGGACAGAAAAAGACTTTTTAACTTTATGCCCAGTATAATGTGTAAGCATTTCTTCCCTGAAATTCCTCTTCACCTGAATAAGGCAGATGGTTCCTTGAATGTTTTCATCAACCCTTCTATTCTTTCCTCTTTTTTATGGTCTCCACAGCCAGCATTTTAACAAACACTTGAACACAAAATTCATCCTCCATGGCCAGAAATATGTAAAAAAAAAAAAAAAAAGGTGAATTAAATCTATGCTTGCTTCCCATCCTGCTTTCTGAACACCCCAGCAAGTGTGTGACGTGGATGAGTGTGTGCAAGCAAAACTGCAAAATGAAATGGCTCTTGAAAAGTAGGGAAAGAAGCTGCTTGGTGTTCACACACTATCAGAAAGCTAAAAGCAAATTTGCCCTTGAAGAAAAGAATGGAAGAGATTCAAGCAGCTGAGTCCAAGTTTTCTTTTAAGTTTCAAGTTTGTCTGAAACAGAGTTTGACTCTCAGTGCTGCTGACACTGCATAAAGCTAACCTACCAGTGAGGTTTAGATGAAACCCGTGTAAACAGCAGCAGATTTCATGCTGTTCTAATACAGACCCCTGTGAAAGCACAACTGTTCAGAAAAATATGTAATATACTTCGAGTATGTGGACCTACAAACCTCAAGAGGCACCACTGCAATGGTTCTGGCTGAATGACTTCTAATTTGACACTGAAGAGGCAACCTACCAAGTAATAACTGTGAAAACTGCACAGGGACAACAATTCAGCTACCATAGCTGTGTTTTAAGCACAAGGAGTTCTTGCTATATATTAGTGCTAACCTCAACACAAAGCTTACCTGGCCATCAGATTACTCTGCTGTGTTTTAATGTGTGATCCAAACCAAAAAATCCCAAATCATAGAACCTGCTGCAGAGCACACACATGCATGTTTACTTGCCACATGGCATATATAGGTAGAAAAACCAGAAGTATTTGCAGTGAAAGAAATAACATGAAAAATAGAATAATTCTCCATCCTGACAACTGGCAAAGTACCCAGGGTTTCACTGGACAGGCCTGGTGGTCTCAGCTTAGCCAACAATCATCACTGAAGCCCTGTTCCATTACAACCACAAACCTTTCTTCCCATATATCACTTCTACACTCCAAGAGCTTCCTGGGCAGTACCTGGTCAGCACAACAGCTCAATGATAAGTGCAAGTATTGTGTCCATTTCCCAGAGGCACAATGGTCTGACCAATCCAGGCCTGAGCAAGAATTAAAAATCAGGAGTTCTGTCCCAGCAGTAGTTGCTTCTAGTCCCCCTCAATCTAAAAAGTAAACATCAAGGAGGAGAATAATCATTTATTGATGCTGTTCTGCACTACTGTTCATAAGATGCGTGCTTAATTCCCAACCCTGTGCTCTGCAGAGACCATGAGCACTTAAACCAGAATGTCTCATCACTTCAGTAATGACATCCCCAGGGATCTCCAGTGTAGGGCAGATGGGCTACAAAATCTGGGAAAGTGGCTGATGCTGTCTTTCGTGGTGCAAATGCTGCCTCCCTAAAATAGGAGCACAAGAACCTGCTGCAACGTGGTGTTATTAAATTCTGAAATACATGTTTATGAAAGAACATGTGAGTTTCGTTAATCACCCAGACCACTCTGGTTTTGAGAAATCCTTTCCTAAAAAGTGAGACAAAAACGGGTGTGACAAATTAAGACGCATAAAATAAAACGGTATGCTCTGCATAGAGCAAGTGCAAGACATAAAGCACAGAACCTCACCACAGAGACACGGAAAACCCACAGACAGTGCTCGACATAAGCAGTTTGCTAGTCCAGCCGTCAGGACTAATGGGCGCTGTCCCTTTTTTGGCCCGGTGCTCCGAAATGTGGGTCAGCCGAGCGCTCCCGCCCCGGCCGGGCGGCACTGCCGGCGCCCGCCGCTCCGAGGAGCCACAAGGCAGCAAAATCACTGCCGAAACGGGGAAAAGCCAACACGCAGCCGTGGCCATTTCGCCTCTAACACAATCTCCGGGAGCGCTGCGAAACTTCGGAAAAGCCTAGCGCCTTTTGGAAGTCAGGCAAGAGCGCGTTTACCTCAGTAGGGAAAAGTCTGAGCTGTCCTGAATGCAGGCAGGAAATCACAGTGGCGTTTAAAGGCTGTTTGAAACATGGGGAAGCTGTCTGAGAGCAGCAGTGTGAGCATCCTTCAGCGGGCGGGGAGGCAGCAGCGCCCATGCCCGGTACCCGCCCCCGGCCGCAGCCGCAGCATCAGCTGCTGGATGCAAAACCCCCGTGGAGGTGCTCTGTGCTCCTGCCGCCCACGGCTGGGGCCTGAGGAGGCCACAAGGGCCAGCTGACCAAGCAAGCATTTCAAATGGGATGCGGGGAGGGGGAAGCAGGGGTCAGCTCTGCCAGCTCATGCCCGGTACGGCTGTCGGGCCACCTGGTGATCAAGGGCCCTGGATCAGATCAAAAATGAAAATGTATACCTGAGTATACATCACTAAACCAAGGGCTGGAGGCAACACTGAAAGCCCTCTCCTCAAGGAAACGACAGGATGGGACCAATCCCTCCAGTGACTCTTATATCAAAATCCATGTGGTGGCTGTGGATCTCTTCCTCTTTTGTCTGAGGAAGTTCCGTGCAGCTTCTATCGAAGACTTTGCAGATTTTCCCAGAAGTCTGAGATTTTGAGCTGTGTGAAGGCTGTGCCACAGCTCTGGTCCTCTCAGATGTGTCAGGTCTCTGCTGTGGCCGTGGGCCAGGCGGGCACCGAGGTGCTCAGGGTTTCTGTGGTTGTGCCATGCAGCTCTGCTCGCCGAGGCTGAGGCTTCCAGGCCGTGTTTGCTGGATCTGCTGAGAGTGAGCTCAGTGTGTGATCCATCCCTGAAACATTATCTTTTCTGTTTGTGCACTGAACAAGGGTTTGGCACATAACTACATGTTTCTGCCTGGGAAATCCCCTGCAGATATAGATGTGTGGAAAACAGAGAGAGCAAGCAGGATAGCAGATGTAGCAGGGAAAACAAAGCTTTGAAGACAATTTGCCCCAGAAGGATGACTCAAGTGCGATGACTTCCTCATGTTTTCACAGATACTGTGCATAAAGACACAAACTTGGGCATTGGAGAGCAAGCCCCTCTTCCACAGACACCTGCATGTCTTCAACACCATGTACTTTCTATTATAAGTAACGGCAACACCTTGCTTTTGAGGCAGAATTGCAAATAAAATCTGTTCTAAAATCAGCCAGCACTTGCAGACAGCTTCAACTCCCTGCAATCAATAGTTTACGGATAAGTTGATGCATACACTCTGAAGAAAATGAAACGAAATGTACCGTGTCAGTTTACATAATCCAAGAGCCAATAGCCTTCATTTTCTGAGCCACCAAAACCAAGATCTAAAATAAGGAAGTTTGGAGACTGGAGTTTAATCCCTGCATGTTTTGCATCCTTTCCTTTTTCCCAAAAATGTCTCAAAACCTTTTTCAGGGGAGAAGAAACAACTTAAAGTGTCAGAATGTTTTAGATACAGGCTGAGAAAATGATGTAAGTTGGGAAAAATGCTGCATAAACACCCTTCTTTCTGTGTCGTGCTGACTGCCTGACATATTAGATAAGCCAGAGAAAGGCAAAAGCTTTCAGGATCCGTCATCTGAATTTGTCTCAGGACTTCAGTTTTCAACTTTATTTAGGTTCCTGTAGCATCCAAAAAGAACAGGAGGGCAATCCTCCTGGGACTGTGGGGAGCAAGAGCCAAGCCCGTGCTGGAAAAGCATGGTCTCACAGTACCCTGCTCTCCTTGCCTCTGTGGCAGTGTGGCTACTGCTTGTACGTGTGTAATTGTAAAATGTTTTGATGAGAAGAGCTCTTCAGGAGCCTGTGTTTAAGCACTGTGGTTTCCACAGGCAGGTGATGGCTTCCATGAATCCTGTCAGCTTCAGTCTCTCGTTATTCATCTGAACAGGCACACAGGCACTCTTTTGTGTAGGGCTGGGTGCATAAAAAATTGATGGCTGGGTTGGAAACTATTGTATTAAAGATGGAAAAGTTCCTTGTTCATGTTTGTTGCCTATTGTTTGAAATAAGTTTCCCTCAAGGGTCAGTTTTCTCCCATGGAATGATTTCAGACAGTTACTCTGATGATGATTTATCGGATATCTAACAGAGATCATTGGCAGTTACATGAAAAATAATTTTTAAAAATATATTTTCTATTAATTGTAACAAATATCATGGCAGCTGTCATACGAATAGTTGTTTAAAAAGTATGAGACACAACAATTTCATTATTTTCAAGGAAACAAAAACCACAACAAAACAAACCAGATGAGAACTTCCAGAAAAGAAGAAGAAATATGTTGTCTTTTATGTAAACACTCATTCCTTTGTTGGAATATTTACATATATACCTTTACATTTGCGGATTTTCACATTTACTTTTTGCATTCCCGCACAGCTCTGCCAATTGCCACAATTTTACAAGTCAAAATGAAAAGTGTAAAAGATAAGGATAAAGCAAACACTAGAAAATCCCTTCGCTTGAACACCGATACAACTGATTATTGTTTTAATCTAGTGCTTCTTGGGCAATATTTACTTACTATTTAATATTTTTTATTAAATATTTAATATTTTGTTTCATTTAACCAGGTAAGATCTCAAGAGAATGGGTGTTGACTAGTCTCTTTCTAACCCTGGGCATCAACCAGGTTATCCTAAAGCCCCTAAATTTTCTGCAATGTGCTGTTAGAAACCACTCCCTGTTGAGTGCACACTAAAGAGATGGATGTCACTATTTGGGGACCTTGTGGCAAGGGCAGAGCACCTGCCAGGAAAGCAAAGTCAGAGTCTGCATGGAAGGCCCACCTTTCAACTCCGAGGAACCAAGGTCTGAGGAAGAAGGAAGTGTTTCAGTGTAAATGGAAATATCAAAACTGACAAGGAAAAGTCAAAACAGAGCCCTCCAAAGCAATCAGTGTAGCACCAATTGTTCAGGAACAGAATCTGCTGCTGCGTGCTGCTCAGGGAGATGATACATGCACTGTCTTTCCTGTTTTCATCTCCCCTGTCAGCTTGGCCCTCTACTTTATTTCTATACTACTCTGTCTCCTTACTTCAGTCTGCATTCTTGAATTTTCAACACAGTGTCTCCCTAGAGCCTTTTCCTCATCCTGGGCTACTAATCTGTGGGATCATAAACCCAGGAGACAAAGATTTTTGTGCAGTAATCTGCATTTTGGGGTCTTTTGTTCTTGCTCTGTCTTTTCTGCTATACGTACTGATCTCTGAAACACAGGGGCAGAGGACAGTAAAGAAGCACACAGAGAGGGAAGTGTAAGTGAAGTTATTGCCCAATGCAGAAGAAGGCTCGAGTTACAACATCTTCAGATGGGAAAAGTAACAGAAGTAAGTTTTTAGAAGACGAAATGTCTTCCCTGCTGACAGCACCGTAAGGAATAGCTGCAGGGCAGAATTTTAAAAACAGAGGTTGTCTTGACCTCTCTCCAGCCTTGCATGGTGCTCAGCATGATAGATCAGGGGGAAAAAAAAATATTATAGTGGGTCAGACAAAAAGACACATCACATTGCAAAAGAGATGCAATGGCACCCCTGATTTTTCCATGGCTCTGGATGACAAGAACTAGGATACTGCATTTTATAAGACTACAAGAAAGGTTTGGAAAGAGAGAGTTCAGAAAAGAGCAACAAAATAATTAAAGGACTGGAGGAATTTACCTATGAGGAAGATTAAAAGAACTAAATAAATATGTCTAGTTTGGCTAAGTGATAACTAAGGAGAGGCATTCCAACCATCTACAAATATTTGATGGACACACACACTAGGGAAAGAAAGGAATCACTTAGCAGGAAGCAAGCAGGTATATCAGGGAGTAATAGGATGAAATTAAGAAATAGAAAACTGAGGAATTTAAGGCAAATCCTCCTGACAATGAGTTCCAATAGTCTGCAGAAAACATACCAGCATATATGCAATAGGGAACAGTCTTTCATTGGTAAGGAGGGGGACTTAAGTGACTTGCTGGGCCTTTCCAATCTCAAATATTTATGAATCTATAATTAAGCATTATTAAATTTAATGACACATGCCAAGTTCTGACTGTTGCCTCAGGTCATAAGTGTGCACTTATTTCCNAGGCAAATCCTCCTGACAATGAGTTCCAATAGTCTGCAGAAAACATACCAGCATATATGCAATAGGGAACAGTCTTTCATTGGTAAGGAGGGGGACTTATGTGACTTGCTGGGCCTTTCCAATCTCAAATATTTATGAATCTATAATTAAGCATTATTAAATTTAATGACACATGCCATTTTTTTTCACCAAGTTCTGACTGTTGCCTCAGGTCATAAGTGTGCATTTATTTCCAAACGAAAGGTCTTACATTTTGACTCATGAATCCTTATAAAATTAACTAGGTTGGTCTCTCTTTTTTTTTTTTTTAACTTAAATTGAATTTCTGTTAAGGCATTTTCTCTTATTTCCAACTAGCAGCTATCTCCCTCTGCTCACAACTCATAATTCCCTCTTTATGCAAGGCAAGCCTGCACACTTAAAGCTTCGTGGCTCAGTGCCTGAACCTGCTCAGCCTCAGGTTGAATGCCTGCTGTGTTCAAGGGAGCTGCTGTTCCCAAGACCAGATGAGCACAGGGGCTCTTCTTCCTCTGAGGCTGAACTGCGTGCAACAAAGGGGGGGAAAAAAAAATGTTACATGATATTTTCAGCTGAGAGCTGTTTACAGAGCTTTGAAAGCAGATCACGGCCATATGAAAAGCTTCATGTCACCGCTCACCCCGGTGTCACAGCACCACTCAGCAAATGAAAACAGGTGTTTATGTGCTACTGCCCAAGCTCCTGGCCAGGATCACAGCTGGTGGCTAGCAAGTTTCCTCTATTTCTCTTTGGCAAACTCTTTGGTTTTGATGCATATGCTTGCTTGTGCCAACACATACTCCAAAACATCCCCTGAAATGTGTACAAACCTAGGGAGTGATCAGAAGGTTGTGGTCTCATGTGAGCAGTCATTTTGAGGATCCAAGTGGTTTGTTCTGCTCTGTCGCAGACAGCATGTGCTGCCTGAGGTAGTTGCAGCTTTTGCTGATATTTTACCTTTGGCTGTGTTACATGCACAGTCCCTCAAGAGAGTTCATACAGTCTAGTTCTTTGTGAATTATTATCTAAATATATCTTTTGTCCAGGTAAGAGTGCTGCTCACCTCCCACTGTGAAAGGCAATCTGTGATGCCTATTGCTTTTGTGATACGTTCTTTTGGTTCCCCCCTGTAGTGCAGCTGCAGACTGGGCACACTGTGTCATCAACATCTGACACTCACTCTCCCTTCATTCTTGACTACTTGCCTAAAGCTCCTTCCTGTTGCACGTGCTGGACTCCAGCCCCAGCCAAGGCAGGAAAAGACAGCAGAGTTTCACCTGGCACCAGGATGTGGTGACAGCAGTGCCTGCAAACCCTCTGGTGTCGCACGGGCAGCGTGGGCTTCCTCCTGAAGGAGGAGATGGATCTGCCCCAGCCCCGACAGACACAGAATCCCCTCTTTGCTGCCTGATCCTGAGCCCAGAGATCCTGTCTGCCAACACGTGTGAGGGCTGGTCCTCTGAGGAGATCAGAGGATGTGAGAGCAGGGCTATTTCACCCCAGAGTGAGTAAGTGAAAGATGCTGGGTGCTGGCATTACAATATTCTCAACACTAATTACCAGAACTCTAGTTTCCAAATCTTTTCACTTTTAAGATAACACTGCAGCAATCAGGCTGAAGTGAGATAATCAAACAAAGCACTGTCTCCTCTCCCCTCCTCCCCCAGTCACTCTGCAGCCCTGTCTGTCATTTCCCAGCACGGAGTGGCTGAGATGCGGATAGGAAACCTCAGTTGCTGTCTGCATTTTACTGGAGGTGTGGCTTTCCTCACTAGGAAAGAGCCACAAGGAGCCCTGGCTGCTCCTGTGCATGGTTTATGACTGAGCTGAGTCCAGCCAGAAGTAGGTGAAAAAGATGCAGGCAAAGAAAGGGAAGAAGGAATGAGAATATTTGCCCCTTTTCCCAAACCAAGAACAGGCAAAATCTTGCTCTCTTTTTGAAACCCACAGATTGTGAATCCAGTTTTGGCAGCTGTGATAAATGTCCTGAAGCATCTAAATATTCGGGGTATGAGAACAGGATTACTGCCTGTCAGAACTTCTCTATCTTTTGAATATTCTGCCCAAAGCAGCAAAAAAATGAGTAATTACCTGGTACTGACAGCTCTTCATTGAGGTACAGCAACTTCAGCCATTGCCTTAGTCCACAGTCTGCTCTCTGTCTCCACAGCTTACTAAAACAACTTCAAATGTTGCAGTTTTGGTCTTAAACCAAGGAGAGGAATTGTTCTTTCACATCTGACCACCAAATAAAAATGTCCTTCTCCAGATATGGACCTTTCAGGAACATACATTATATACAGATTTTCTATCTATCTATCTATCTATCTATCTATCTATCTATCTATCTATCTATCTATCTATCTATCTATCTATCTTTCCTTCCCATTTGGGAAAGTCTTTTGAGTATCTGATACAGTGAATGACAGTTTAACCCATGTATTGCTGGATAAGTGGAAAACAAATCTTCTGTTTTTAGATTAAAAATCTAAAGCCAAGACTTGTGGCTTCTGAATATACATTCTTCAGGGATTTGTAGGGAGTTTTAGTTTGTGGGCATTTTTACATTCAATAGCTAGGGCTTTTTTTACTTCCTTAACAGTTTTCACTGTTACAAAATGCTTCCCACTAGACAGTATACATTTTCACCCTTATTTTAGGCCATTTTTGCTTCTTGCACATGTCCAGCCCCTGGGAAAATAAAACTCCCAAGTCACATATTTTTGCACCATTCTGCTTATCACTCACAGAAAATAAAGAGGAAAAAACCACTCACCATCTTCCTTGTATTTTCTCCAGGCTGTTTGCTAAACTTTTTCATCAGTTAGATTTTCCTGAACTTCCCTGTGGTGGCTGTTGTTGCTTGTCCTTCGGTTTGTTGATTATTTCCATAGCTCTCAGCACAGACACTGTTCAGAAAAAACAGAGAGACAAACAAACTGAACCCAACCCAAAACCAAAATATAAAACAAAGAGCATTTTTTTCTCAGGCTTCTGAACTGTAAGTCAGGCACTCTGCATAGTTACTTTACAGAGGTAGAGGTAGTTCATATATTTGCTTTCACTCAGAGTTTCTGTTGAACAGGAAACAAAATACACGCTTCTGAGGATGCACAAAAGGAAATAGCATGCACAAATAGCTGCTTTACTTATGCACAGAAAACAAATTACCTTTGGGTAGAATAAGAATGCTACAGTCCAGAACTGATGTGGTTTTCATGTTATCTTAAAGAATGATGTGAAGTCTTTTCTCGCTGCACTTTCTTTTTAATGAAGATGAGACATAACTGCACCACTGAGGCACTCGGTTCAGGACATTTGAACATTCTGTGACCCCTAGCAGACTCCTGGCTCACTTCTCTGAAGGTAATTTCACTGTGACAGCCGTGAGATAGCATCTATAGATTGTTCTGCAAAATGTAACCTTCCATTAGGAGCCAGGGGGACTATCCTCTAGCAATCAGAACTCTTTGATAAACGTTTCTTTTTGTCTTTTTCACCTGAACAAGACTCTGCTACTGTGCTTGGAACACCTGCCAGACCAGATCTGCATTTCTTGCAGCTACTGGAAATCCATATAGTGGCAGTGGCTAGCAGTGGTAACAGTGGTCAGACAAGCATCTCCATTCTTTAGTGTCCTGTTTTTGTATCTCATCTCAGAGTGAAGGTCTTGTCTCCTCACTGCTCAGGCCTGGCTGGGAAGGGGCTGGTCAAGGACAAGGGGACACCTTTTTTGGTGTTTTGTATGAATTCCTTGGTAATCTCCGGGTTTACCATGACAGCAATATTTTTTTACTTTTATTTTTTTGTGGAGTTTCAAACACCACAATTTCTATTCTTCCCCTGCTGTTGCCTTTTTGCAGAGCAGCTAATTTTCATTCCAAGGATGGTGTACAGAGCAGCCCACTAGTTAACACAAGAGGCAGCCATCTGACAAAGGACTGGGAAAGGACTTGGGCTTTCTGTTCTAATAATCACAAGTGCCAGTAACAGGACAGGACGAGAGGCTCAAACAAAAATAAATTAATTAGCAAGGACATTATTTATGCACTGGGAATTCCTAGTGTATGTGGTGTCTGCTCTAATAACCCGTGGACAAATCACCTCCCTCTGCTGTAACACCTTAGGGAGCAGGCCAGCAGAGGAAGACAAATCTAAGTTCCCATCTAAAGGGAGAAAGATAAGAAGCAGTTGGAAAATCTGCAGGGAAATGCCCTGATTATGCATAAAGAGCAGAGAGATCCATATGGACACCTGCCCCTCACCACAGCTCCTCTTGCTCCTGGCTAGACAAGTTCCAGAGTGATCTGTATTTAATACCAACAGGATTGTGGCCCATGGGGATCTGAGCGTTCCCAGCTTGTTGTTCCCAGTGTGGTGAAACAGAGGTGAGCACAGAGCTTTTAGGAGAAAAGGGAAAAGGAAAGAAATAAAAGAAAAAAAAAAAAGAAGAAAACTTTTCACAACATTTTTTTAAAAACAAACGGAACCATATAATTTGTCTTACATTGTAATTGCTTCTCTGTTTGAGATGTTCACGATTTTCTGCCATTGTAATTTCACATACTGGATAATTAGTATCCTCTGCACAAAAACAACAGGAATGGCTGGGCAGCAGGAGAACTCTTTCTGGATGCTGCTACAATAAAATATTGTCTCATTTCTTCTCAGCACATGACTCAAATCCAGGTGTGCAGAGGAGTAAAACTGAAAGGCCAGAATATTAAGTTAAAAACCAAAGAAAGATAGTTTGTTGAACAGTCCAGCAGAGCAAAGAAAAACCATACTGTATAAAATTGATATGAACGTGAACATTGGTTCAAGAACTGATAAGAACGTGAGCATGAAATTGGTGTTTTGAAACTATCCCCTGCAGATGACCCTTAGAATGCTGCCATTGACTCCATATGGAGGTAAAAGTCTGCCTTTTTTTCTTTCTGAGGGATCAGACACAGAAATTGAAATAACAAATCTGTATACAATACAATATATGTACAATACTGTAGAGTATTGCCTGAAATACCCATTTTTAAACACTGTCTAATGACTCAGTGAAAGAATATCACAGCTGTATCCAAAATCCATTTCAGCTCTATGGAAGCGGAGTATGATGTGCTAGGAAACAAATATTCAGTTTCCCTTCTAAAATAAATCAATTGATCAGGAATTATAGCACAGGATTTTGAAACTCTGAAGTAAATATGTTGATATTAAGTTAGTGATAACTTCTTTAAAGCATTCCTTAAATTATCCTTTGTATCAGGCTTGAAATGATCTCACAAAACTCTGGACTAAAAGCTGTTACACATATTCTTTGAAATCATTGTAAGTTTCAGTTTTAAATAGGATAAGGAATTTAGATTTATATGTTGTGCCATTTTTTCCCCGTGTTACAGAATTTGTATAACTGTATCCAGTGTGAACATGGGAAGTATTGCCAACAGAAGGTGAAAATGCTTCAACAGGACATAAGCTTACTTTGAGTATAGAAAAATGGATGTCAAGGTATGCTTAGGGGAAAAAAAGTTTCCATAACTTTTGAGTGATAAAATTTGCATTTACAGGTCTGAATGGATGCCTCAATTCTCTGACAAAGGCACCTTTCACTGAGGTTGTTCTCATGTTTCTCTGTCTTTTAAAATGGGGCAAACACCTTTCCTCATGGAATGTCCTGTCTGCTAAAAAATGACAAGGAAAATCGAAAACAGGCTATTCCTAAACAACATTATTGTTAGGTAAAAAACTACTTTTACAGTCAGTTTTCCAAAAGTAATATACAACTCCAGGCACAGAGAGGTAACAGCCTAGAATAGTAATTACAGCTGATCTCAGCCAAATTTGAGAAATAATTTCTTGCACTTTGCCAACAGGAAATAAAAATTCCTCAAATCATAACAGCCAAAAAAGGGTATAATGCAGTCTCCTATGTGGTAGAATCCAAATAGTAATATTTAAATGCAATGCTATTATCTTATTTCTAGGAATAGAATAATTTCTAGAGTTCATTAGAACATTATGAATTTCACTATATTGAAAATCGTTTTGAATTTAAACCACACACTAATTCTCAATACAAAGATAAAACCTAAAGAGGAAAAATAAATCTTACAGAATCCTCCTAGAATTAATATTGGATTCACCAAGTTCAAATTACAATAATACCATCATCAAGAGGGTCCTCAATTAACCTCATCTGACATTCCACGCAGAATATTTTAAGGGTTGTGAACCATGCAAATAGAAACTTCAATTAAAGACTCACTTCATACATTGGACAGCCTGTGAGAATAATGCGAAAAATTATGTAACCAACCTGGTGCTTTGGTAAACACCCACAGATGATGGAGAGGAGACTGAAAAAATGGAGGATCAGCATCTTAAATCCTTTCTCAGGTAGAGCCTAGAAGGATTAGGAACTTGTTTACCCAGGGGAGCAGGGACTCCCTTCGCATTCGTTCCATTTTGGTTTCTGCCCGTTCGGGTGACCTGCATTCGCACGGCACAAATCTCAGCACGCATTAACTGCTGAGAGAAAATATATTCTGTGCTTCTTGGGGAGCAGTGCTAGATTCAGAGTGCATTAAGTGAAAGCGTGCAAACATTCCTTGGGTGCAGCTCCTGTGTGTCCCCACCGGGAGCTGCTCCCTCTGGAATGCCGAAAGCGAGCCCTTGGCCGGGGGAAACAGAACCCAGGGGTCACCTTGGTGACACCCCCTCTAACATGACTGTGCTTTGGCACAAGGGCATCGCCTGCCCGCAGTGGGACAGCCAGCCCAGAGGGGAAAAGGGGAAGGTTCAGGCTGCTGGGTGAGGAAAGGTGGCTGCAAGGCTCTCTCTTCAGGTGGCTGATTTGCTGAGGGGTCAGTGCGGGGTTTGTCTGCTCTTCTGCCCTCAAGTGAGAGCCCAGCAGGAATCTTTTTACACAACTGGTATAAAACCTGTCAGCACTTTGCATAGGCAGCTTGTTAATACTGATAAACTGATTTGAACTTGTGGCTATTTTTTTCCTTTACTTTTCTTACTTTCAGCTTTCCTTATGCTTCTATTAGTTGTAGCAAATATTAGATATTTTGACACACCTCCAGGACCTGTTTTTCCATTTATCTGCTGGAGGTTTGTAGCTGTTTGAAGTTTTAACCTTTCCTCAGTGACTGTGGCAGAGAAAACATTACTTAGACTTGCTTCTTGTTGTGTGCATTTAAAATTTCCTGCTCCCACTCTGACTATCAAATGGGTGTTTGTATGGCTTTGCACAAGCCCTATTTTATTTCATGCATGATGATAACCCTTTCCCCTAAATGTTCAAAAGGGTAAGTATTTTCCCTGTTCAAACCCAGAAATACTGGCTCAAACAAAAGATTGTGAGAATGTAGTAGTTCACTGTATCGCAGCTATCCACCCCCAACTGGTCTGTTCCCCCCTTCTCCCATCTGACATATATTTTCTCCTTCCACTTGTTTGGCTTCTCCCAGCAGGAAATCTTCTCTTACCAGAGCATTCTTAAAATGTGACTGCTGGCTCCTGCCTTTTCATGCAATTAAAAAAAAAAAGATAAACACTGTCTCCCTACCCCCCAAAAAACTATTAATAGAAGTGTACTTACTGTGCACAGTTCAAACTAAGAATAGTGTTAAGTACTATATCCTAATTAGCAGCTCTCATTTTAATCAATGGGTTTTTTAAAGTTCCAGCTTTCATGGTATGCAGTGAAGTACATTTCAGAATGCAGCACCATAGAGCTCTGTGGCATATTTCATCGGCATTTTCTTCCCCAATTACAAAGGGCAGAATTGCTGTAGCAGAAACATATTTTTGAGGCTTTTTCCCAGGATAAAACTTAGCAGTGCAGCTGCAAATCAGCTCTGCATAAGAAATGCACAGATTTAGGGAGCAGTGAGGCAGGAGGCTCTGGGCATCCTTAACCCCTGGTGTTCTGACAACATTATTTCAAACCACAGTTTCTGCCTCTGTGTCCTTTGTGCCTGTCCTTTAGAGGTGTGACATGAACTATGTTGGACAGCAAATCCAAGGTGAGAAGGAGAAGAGTTCATGGCAACAGGAGGCGTAAAGGCTGCACCTTTTTTCTCTTTTCTTTGTGAATTGATCATTTTGAAATGTTGCACTGTTATGGCCCCCTGTGATCCTTTCTTACCTTCAGTGGTTTCCTTTGGAAATGAGGCTCATACAAGGAAATTTTCTTTCCACCTTCATGTCTATCTTTCCTCCTTCCCTTTCCACAATCTTTGAACTGACTACTGTCAGTAGCACTGCAGCCAAATTTGACAAAGAACATGAGGTTTCAAAAATGCAGAATCTTTGGGAAAATGCAGAGAAGACTGAAAAGAAAAAAAGAAGACTGAAACATGATGAAGGACAGGGTGGCTCAGCCCACAGCCTTTTTGCATAGATCTTTGGGGAACCCAGCCTCATTTCTACCCATGGATATGGAACAACACAGTGGTTGCAACCTGTGTAATTTTGCAGTTTCTTGAAGCAGTTATATCTTCTATATAGTTATGTCTTCTTAATTGTGTTTTGCAAAAAAAAAAATATTTTGTTTAGTCACCTGAGATAGGTTTTTTATGAGGCTCATAATACTAGCTACATAAAAGAAAAAGTACATTTCTCATACTTTAGATTTTTTCATGGTCCAATAGGCTAATATTAAATCAAAATGGGATAACAGTGGGAACATAGCCACATCACACACAATGAAAGCACTATTCCCCCACCTTAAAAGGTATTTTTCCAATACCCCTGCACATTCAGAAAACAACCTGTGAACTCCTTAAGAAATAATGTACTAAAGTTTGATGAAATGCACAAGAAAATGGTGCACACAAAAAAGAAAATAAAAAGAAAAGGAGGGGAAATCATACAGCTCTGAATTTTTTATCATCCTCCATATAGACCACAAGAGTCTTCTCTGATTAAGTGATTCAGTGTCCAGGGAAAATGTGATTTTGAGGAAGGACTTTCTCTTCATTTCTCTGCTCTCTTAGTTGTTCAAAAGATAGGATGCAATTATGTGAAAGGGCAGGTCCTGCCCAGCAGCTCGTAGCCTACTTACACTGCCATGTCACCTGCCCTCAGCTTCCAAAACCTTCCATCATCCTCCACTACTTTAGGTGATAGTTAAATTGCTCTTGCTTGGGATTTTTATTATTTGGAGAAAGGCAGGAGAGAGTCAGCAGAGTCTCCCAGGATAAAGATTCAGTCATCTCTATTAATGTGATCAGGGTGGTGGGAATGCTGCTCTCTGTTTCACTAGAGGAAGCAGGCCTGGCTTAGCAGCCAGCAGTGCATCTTGGGCTCCTGCTAATCATCCCACCGTGATTGTGAGGAAGTACAAGGCCAAAGTTCTTAGCCAAGCTGGTCTGACTCTGAGCTCTGAATCGCGGAGCTGAGGCCAGCAGATGGCAAGATGTTGAATATATCCCCTCCTCCCTGCCTGACATGCATTGGTAGAGGCCAGCAGTGCAATACTGGACACTTTTTATTCAAAATAGCATGCAAAATCACCAAATTGCCAAATGGACAGATCTAGGAATGGATATGTGCGAATTTTGTCCCAGAATTGCATTTGAAGAGAGGAGGATTCATAGCACACCAAAGACAGAAAAAAAGAATCACAATGCTTATCGCCTACACACAAAAAATAGATCAGAGTGGGTGGGGAGGTGGAAGCAAATGCACTGAGACAGATATAGTGAAGTACAGAATATGCAACTGCTAAAGGGGTCACACTCTTGTGCCAACCAAGCAGGTCACGTAGGCAGACCTGAGAGAAGCTATTTCTGCTGATATTCAAAGCCAAATGTCCCTTTTTGAACATTATTTCCTTGCTCTTCCTTATATCTGCTTGCACAGTGACTCTTCTCCCACATTTTGTACCTGTAGTTGTTTATTGTTAGATATCATCAGGTACTTGCTAGAAATAATAATAAATTGAATGCATAGATTAAAAAAAAAAAAAATCCAGACTCTAAAATTTGCCAATTTAAATTAGGTTAAGAAGTGTTCATGATAAGCTAAAAGCAAATTAGATGAAAACCAAGATGAAATCTCTGCCCAAGAGATTCCCTCTACACACCAGAGAAATGAGAGCCAACTCTCTTCCCCAAATGAGGAATTAGCTCTTATGCAGGGGCCAATATCACAGAACTTTTTATTTTTTCTGTCTAGTTCTTAGGAAGATCCTCACCGCATCCCACCAGGCACAGATGTAATCAGACAAGTTTTAATCTTTTCTTGTAAGCCAGTCCCCTCAGCAATCACCAGCATTGCATTTCTTTGATTTCCTTTCCAACTGTTCTGCAACATCATGCTGGGGGGTTGTCTAGCCCCCTACACTGTATTCCAAGGGCCACCTCCCTTCTGCATCAGAGGGGCCCGAGGGAATTTAATAGGAAACATTAAACATCTTGCAAAATCAAACAAGATTTTCCATTTCACCATTCTTGAACAGAACAGCATTATTGTTCGTTCCTGAGTAGGAGTATGATGGTTCTTCATATGCAGACTGAAAAAAAAAAAAAAAAAGAAAAAATGGCTGTTTTGCTGCGATGCTGCATTGCAGATTCACATCTAATTTCTGCCAATATTATCCTCTCAGTCTTTTTCAACACTGCTGTTTTCCAAATTTTTCCTCCCACTGAATCAGTATGTTTGATTAATGTTTTCCCAGATGTCTGAACCTGGGGAAAAAAGGCACTTTTGGTCTCATTTTGTTAAGTGTTAGGAATATCTTTGATGATCCATAACTAATTTTACTGTACTTGTCACAAAGCAGAAGTCTGGCATAGTCCCTTAAGCAAGCTGCATTCAATCGTTACAAACTCCAGAGTTCCCCTTTCTATTTCCCCCCTTTTTTGTGTTTATATTTTCATTAGTAATTAACCTTTACAGTTTATCATATTCTCTTTCACTGGCTTATTGAACACATTTGACACAGGAGTTATATGTTTGATCCAAGCACATTTGATCCTCTCTTTTTAGTTTCATCCCTTCGTAGAATGTCAGATTAGGATGCAGCTTGAGGAACACAGTTCTTCATTTTGGCTATTTTGTCTTAATAATTTAGTGCATTAACTCTCCCTGTTTCTAATTTACCTGGAAGATTTTTGCATTCAAAGGATGGGGAGTCTTTAAACTTTAAGAGGAAGAACTATTAACATGAAAGTTTGGAAATAATTCCCACTTAAAAAAGGTGTACTCTGTTATCTCTAACTCAGCATCCATAATTTGCAATAGCTTCACAGCTAATCTTTGTTTCAGCCCTCTCTCTTGGAAAGGTAGAAATCACCTCTGAATTGTCCCTCTTATTTCTGATAAGCTTCAGCTATCACAACAACAGAGAGATGACTGATGCTATTCAATCTGACAACGGGAGGAATTTATGCAACTATCTAAAAAGAAACTACCCCTTTGTGACTGTACAGAAAACACAACTATTTAGATTCACAGAGTAGCTGAAGCTGGAAGGCATCTCTGGAATTTGTCAAGTCCAACCCTATGCTCAAAGCAGTGTCACCTACAGAGGTGTTGCTTGGGGTCATGACCAGTTGGGGTTTGAATATCTCCAATGACAGAGACTGAACAGCTTTCAGTGAAACCTGTGACAGTGTTCAAGCACCCTCACAGTGGGAAAAAAAAAAAAATAAAAGTTACTTTGTTTTTCTTTTGTTTAAAAAGGATGTTTTATATTTCAATTTGTGCCCATTTACTACTTTTGAAAGTCACATCTCGTTACACTCACAAAACAGATTTCTTGCCAAGGTATATTCTGCAGGAAAAATAAATCAACTACAAAAAGTGCACCTGTTTTTCCACAGAAGGTGACAAAGTGTACTTGTAACACCAACCTAGATATTTCATTACTGGACATATCAAAATCCTTAGGAACCAAAAATAGCATCTTATTCACAGTAATGTATATGACAAATACACTGGCTATACACAGAAATAGAGGAATTATTTGCCAGTGAAAGTTGGAATGAAAGCCATAGAATAATTTATATCATAGTGGATATTAAGAGAGTATTTTATATATATAAAATATATATGTAATATATATATAGTATTGTTCTTGTGCCTTCTTCTAAAACTTTAGGAGACTTTACCTGTTTGGTTCCTACTCTTAGATTCCTTTTCAGTGAGAGGTGCAGATGCACGTGTGTATAGTTGCATGCACATTAGGTCTCTGGAGAAAACATAGGTGAAACTTAGAAGAATTTTGTGTTTGAGTCTCAAAACTGAACATGGGAGAACCCATGAGGAGTCTCTGGTACAGCATTTGAACAGGACTATTTTGTCAACTACCAAAAGATTATCACACTCAAATAATTGCAAAACGAAAACTTGGTGAACTTCCATACTTTCACACCCATTGCTTCCGGTCCCTTTCTCAAAAAGTCCTTAGGGCCTAGTTGACCATTTACCTGGTATTCAAGGGGTTCTTATTCCTTTAACTTGTATTCAAAGTGGTTCTCCTTCCTTTAATGAAGATGAAATACAGAATACAGACCATCTGTCTAATGAAGTGAATTGTACCTGAATTTTTACCAAGGGTCATTCTGTTTAACTGCAGCAGGTGGACTGGATTGGGCAGATCTTTTGCAATAAAGGCCCAGAGATCCTATCTGGTCAGAAGCTGGTTTTTATGTTTAAGGTGCACATGAGTTAACAACTCACTGGCCTCCCTGGGCCTGAACACTGATGATATCTGCTTCCATTGTCTACAAACCTTTCCTTACTATGACTTGTAAAGCTGTACCCAACGTGGGGAGCACTGCAGCCTTTCCAGCCTCTGGGGCTGACTACTCCTGGTCCCTCGTTTGGGTAATCCAACAGCCCCATCCTCTACACACAGTGATGATTTGTAGGAAAGGAGCCAAGGCATACTGGCTGCATTTCCCATCTGGATGACCAGGCAGGAGCTGGACTTTGAAATATGCTAACATGTACACCTTCCCCTCAGCCCAGACACAGCACATAGCTGGGAATGAGTAACTGGTGTAATGGGCAATTTAATTTTGGCAGCCAAAGTTGGTGCTCTGACAGGGACCAAGGTACCACCTTCACTTTGGAGGTTAGTCAGGTGCAGGATGAAATTCCTGTTCCAAAAAGGAAAGGTAAGCCCACAAAAATGCAAGAGGCTGGCAAATAGATGCTACCTTTTGCCAGAGAGACACTTGAATTTTACCCTCCTGATGTAAAATGTGGTTCTTCATGATATTTCAGAAAATGGTCCTCAGTGGTGCTCTGAAACTTTTGGACAATAAAACCCTTGAGAGGACATGTAGAAACAGAAGTGTTAACAGTTTTTTGCTGGTTTCTTATTCTTTTTTTCCTGTGGAGTTCGTTTTGTTTTGATTTTTTTGTGTCTTTTTTCTTTTTTCAGTGGATGGAAAATGGTGACTCAGACGTTGTCAAAATGTTGAAACTCATCTGTCTGGAAGGGTGCAACACCATGTGCTGCAGGAGAAGGAGATGGCATGAGGGAGGGAAGAGGAGAGAATGAGGTGCCATTTCTTGGATTAGAGCTTTTATAAGCTTCCAGAAGAGAGGAAATTCAGATGTTTAGCTGGCAGCAGTTGGTGATGAGGGAAGAGCCCTGGCTCAGTTCCTTGTTGGGCTCAGGGAGCAGTTTCCCTCCATCTGTTAGGAGCTTCTGATTAGATGAGGTAGGTTAAATCTTTTTTCCCTCTGCTCTCCCTTCCCAATGGTTGTGAAATCACTTATTTGTGTTGCTGGGAGCAAAGAGAAGAGAAATGAAACCACAAAGCCAGTGCAGGGCTTTTTAAGCTCTTTGCAGGTTGCAGAGGCTGGAAAGAGATGATTAGAGTGACTGAGGATTGATGGAAGTGATAAGATTGGTGAAAGGGCAGAGAAGGGAGCAAGGAATGATGTGTTTGCTTAATGGGATATCTTAAGTTTCTCTGCCAGGCTGCCTTGTTTGCAATCTGTCTAATATTTGCTCTTATCTTCTAAAAATGGTGGCTTATTGTAAATTTTCTAAAACTGTTTTCAGAAAGGGCAAATTTATATCTCCAAGTGTGTGAATTGGTACAGAGAAAGAGGAGTTACTGCACACATTCCATGGGCCAGTGTGGCTTGTCTCAAGGCCATGCTGAAGTAAAATCTACTGCATCATGTTACAGTGATGTTTTCCACATACAGGCACTTCTGAGCTGACTGCCATAGTGATTAAACTGAGATTGTACAGGATTGGAAATAGAGGCCAGTACAAGCTCTTTGGGCAGCAATGCTCTGACATCAAGTTCTGGCAGGTTTTAGAGCAATAAAGCAGGCACATGATTACAAAAATTAAAAAAAAAAACCCAAAATCAAAACCAAAACAAACAAAAAAAGACACTGGCAAAAGCCCTCCAGCAAATCCCAAATATATATAGGCACACAGGCCAAATCAAAAAAGAAGAAAAAAAAATAGGAATTATATTATTTCTGAAGGAAAGGAGGAAACTTTCCTCATTCCTCTTCTAGCCTCTTCCCTCTTTTCACCTTCTGTGACTATTCTTGGATTCCTTACCTCTCCTGCTATGATATTGATCCATCTCCTGTTAGGGCATTAAATCCCATAATACACAATGCAACAGGCTGCTCTATTTGTGTGGCAGCCTCTTGTTAATTCTCCAACCATTGTCTGGCCTGGCACAAAAATAGTAAAAGAAAAGACATCCACAAGCATCCCACAGCCCAGGGCAGCATCCTTTCACCAGGGGTTGCCTCACTGCCTCCCTCTGCTTTGCCAGCCCAGCAGTTTGCATTGCTGACTCTGCCTGCTTCATCCAGGTGTCATCTCAGGAGCAGAAGTGACAGCAGCCTCTTTTCTGTGAGAGGGAAAATGAATTTTGGGATGTGGATTCTACACCACTAAACCAGCAGCTTTTCCACTGGAGGCTGACCAGAAATTAGGCTGAGATTATGCAAGGCCCAGTTAAAGTTGGTTGCTTTTTTTCAATTCAAATTTGTTATTAGGTTATTGCAGTCACAAGTTTTCTTAAATGGAAATAAAAATGTACATTTTATTTTTTCCATCTTAATCAGTGGAAAGAGGCAGCTATGAAAAGCCAAATATTTCTTTCTTATTATCATAGAATCAAAGAATGTTTTGGGTTAGAAGGGTGCTTAGAGAGCATTCAGTTCTTATGCCCTGCCCTGGGCAGGGGCACCTTCCACTAGACCAGATTGCTCAAAGCTCCATCCAACCTGGCCTTGAGCACTTCCAGGGATGGAGCAGCCACAGCTTTTTTGGTCAATCTGCTTCAGTGCCTCACCACCCTCACAGTAAAAAGTTTCTTTATAATATCTTATCTAAATCTACCTATTTAAATTTAAACCTGCTACCTCTTTTCCTATCAGCAGAATTCCTGATAAACCATCCTTCCCCATCTTTCCTGTAGGGCCCTGTTAAGTACTGGAAGGCCACCACAGGGCCTCATAAGGTTTTTAAAGTTAAATACTCCTCCACCCACAGGGCTGGAAAACCAAAATGGCCAAGAAAGCTCCCATGAAGCATTTTTCCAACATGCTCATTTATAACCCAAACTAGCTGATTTACATCTCAATTTACATATATCCCACAGTGCTTCATTCCATTGATTAGACATGAGTGCATTTACATTTCCATCACTTCCACATAACAGCAGTGGTAGGTCACAGTGACCTTACAAATATCTTGTCAAAGCCTTTTGTGTCAAAACAGCACAACCTCAGAAATGCACTATCAAAACATCCCCATCACCCAATGTCAAAACAGCTTCATCACGGAGCCTAAGCACATTCAGATCCAACAAATTAACATATCAAGGCTTTATGGCTTTAATATCCAAGTAAAAAACAAAAACCTAATGTCTTCCCCATGAAAAGAAAATTGTTCTTACTCCCATTTCCCACTGCTAATTAACAAAGTTCCTATCTACTGGGGTGTCTCTGGAGTGACTTTTTTTTTATTTCCTGACAGTGTCACTAAAGTAACCGACATTTTCATTTAGTCAAACTTGAAAATGTGGCTGGAAGAGGTTTCTGGGAACTTGGCCTCAGTGATTGTCAAGGCAGTAACATTCCTGCCTAGGTACAAGACTATTCAACAAAGTGAACATCATAACAGAATAATTTTGCAAACAAAGCCAATACACAGTTCTGGACCATCTCCTGTTGCATTTAAATCATCTCATTGTTCAATTTTCAGGCCAAACCTATCTTAGTGCTTGGTTTCACTGCAAGTGACTAAATAAATTGGGAAGGGAGAAGCACACACTACGTTTTTCTTTCCTTTCTGTTTGTAATTTAAAGGAAATAAGATAAACCCCAAAGATTAATTCTAACTGTTTAAAACCACAGTCTCAGTTCTTCCCTTACCCTCCTGCCCATCTGCATACGAGGTAGAAAAAGTATGCATATCCACACAGTTTCACACCAGTGCAAGTGAATCCATGTGAATCCCATAATTTGAATTTTAAAGCCTCTTAGTCTCTGCTTTGTTTATAAGGGAGGTTTTTAGGAACTCATCCCATCACTGGACAGCAGGCTTAAGTGTAAACATAAGTAGCATCTAAATATATGGGCAGTCAGGACAGCAATGTTTGGTGTGTTCTTGAATTAGGACATGCATAGACAATCCACTGGAAATGCAATACTACACTCAGCTAATCTGGTGAGTCAGCACTGCAAATATTCATGTTCAAGCAGCACTCACAATTGCAGGCAATGACTTTCTTAATAGGTAAAACATTCAAATACAGAATAAATAAATATAAATCAGCTGGTTACATCCTTTCCATTATTTTTTCTTCAGGACATTAGCTAACAACCAAAGCAATTAAATTTACAAACAAGAGGAAGGTCAGAGGCACTCAGCTCTTAACTAACTGACCTTGCAGTGGAGACACCATGTCACAGCCATTAGCACTGGGGCAGGATCTGTTGCATTTTGCTCTGTTTCCCACGAGTCATCTCTGTGGCAGCACAGGGTGAGACCATGAATTCAGATTGATTATATCAAGGCAGAACAAATCAGAAGCAGCAGCTGCAAATTTGTAGAAACAGACCTGACTGGTGCATTACTGTAATCCCCAAGAAAAGCAACTGGGGGCATGACCACATGCCTTGATCTTGTATAAATGCCTTTTATCTAATTTTTCAGATTTGGTTAATTCCAAAAGTCATTCTTTTGAAATATGTGATATATTTTTTTTTTATTATAGATGTACAGCAGTTCCCATGTAAGTTCTGTCCTTAAAAATAAGGTCTCAGTATATAGGAGATATTCCCTCCATTTTAAATGAGAAGACTTCTTCAGAATTCATGAACTTCTTGAGTGTGACAGATGTGATGAGACAGAAAAACAATTCATTCTGCTATAATTGTGGCCTTTAGTTTAAACTTAACTATGCTTTGATGGATTGCTACATTTATTCATACTTTCATTTTCTAAACAGTAAAGCAGTGACTTGCAGTCTGTAGTCTGAGGACTAATCTCAGGACTTCTATGACCAGTATCACAGCAGTAAAATCTCTTAATGTTAAGGCTTCTCATTTTCATCTGCTTGTCCAAGTTCTTCCCTGAAAACAAGATGCACAAAACCAATTTAAAGTCAAGGGGGGAAGTTCTTCAGATTTCTCTGGCAGAAGCCTCTGCTCTCTGAGAGGTAAAAAAGGAACAGGAGATGTTTTCAGATTGATATGACCTGAGAGAGTCAGATGAAATGACACACACTTGTGTAAAAATTTATGTTGAGGAAGAAGAGCACTGTGGGGCACTACAGTTACAGAAGGGAATAGGAAAATAAAGAAGTGGTTGGGTGAGGAGTCAAAAGAGAGACATATGTATAAAGGAATAAAAAGACCTAATGAAATATAAAGCAGGACCGATTTGTTCCTATAGAGCTTTGATTCCACTTGATTTTTGCTATCCAAAGAAGGATGGCTGGGAGACCTGAGCAAGCCTGGCAGGAGGGATGAGAGGAGGCCACAGGGCTGCATTCCCAAGGCTTCCAAAGAAGGAGGCTGCAGTGACTGCTAATGGTGAAATGGTGAAAAGCTGCTGATACCGTGGGGCATCCCAGAGAATTATGGAGAGAAAAGTTACCTCAACTGGACAAAAACTCCATTATTAATAGATCTGAGTGAGAACCAATATCAGAGATATATTTAAAATGTACTTGATCACCTAAACTCTCTGCAAATATAGAGCAGGAGCACCAGTACCCTTCTGTGGCTGAATCACTTGGACCCAAGGTTTCAGCACTGTGGGAGTCACTCTGTCATAGCTCTGAGGCTGCTGCAGAAACATCAGCTACTCGCAGTGATGTGCCAGAGTGCAGAATGAGTCACTGACATAATAAATCCTCTTGGCAGCAAGGAACCTGGTAAATTGAAGAGATATTTTCAGCATTCTTGCAATTCGTGGCACAAATTACTTCTACCAGAATTCATTCCAAGCAGTAGAAGGGCTCTATACACAGGGCACCTGTGTGTTGCCCAGGGTGAACATCAATGCTGCCACTGAACACTTTGGGATTCACTCTCCCATCAGGGGGCAGCTGCCTCTGTGACACAATCACCACGACCAGAAAGTGGGAAGCGACTCTCAGAATAAATGAACTTTCAAGATCCAGTTTAGATATGTTGGTGCAAGCTCCTTGATTTGATCATTAAACTGGAAACATAAGTGAGAAACTTGGTGCCACCTCTCTGACCATGCCACGGGAATTATTCCAGTGGAATACAAAGTGGAGCAGAATTCCAGGTGGCTGGCCTTGTGGCAGCAAAACACAGTCCTCTTGTTTAAAGGTGTGCAATGAGCTGTTTGCTCTGGCCACCAGCTGGAAGCAGCAGTGACATGATGACATTTCCCCAAGGCAGTCCCCAGCATGGGGAGCTGAACTTGTGTGTGCCACTCTTGGAGAGCAAACCATTCTACCACACTTCACAGAGCCAGAATGTCCCAAAAGACTGGCAATGGCAGTGGGGGACAGGGATAAACTCTTTGGCCTGTGGTAAAAAATAGGAAAAAACCCACAAAAACTTAAATCCTGAACAGGTTCCAATCACATTCCACCATCATAGCTGTTGCAGGCAATTTCTCCTCTGGTTTGATATTTTAGCTCAGCCTGTTTAAGTCTTCAGAGGCTGCACTGACAAGCAAAAAGTCTAATTACCATGTTTAGTTTGCTCCTTTTAGCATGCTCTGCAGGCTCTGTCATCATTTCACTGTGACAAGAAGTTGGGTGGTTTTTTCCTTGTAGCAAGTTCTTCACTATTCTTGTTAAAGAAATACTGCACCAGAGATTCCTTTGATTGTTTGGTTATGTTTAAATTGCTATTAATGGTGTTCTCCTTTGAAACTTCTTCCTCTGTGTTTACTTTCATACATCTGGTGGAGAAATGTATTTGCTTTTTGTTTGTTTGTTTATTGTCACACATAAGAGAATCATACATAAATCAAATGCTTTGTGCCTTGGGCTTTACTTGTCTTGTTTTTATGCTGTATCAAAAATTTCAATTAAAAAAGTTAAGTAATAATCCTATAAAGACATGAAAGTGGAATGTGGCACAGTGATGAATTGCTGGGAGTTGTATATAAAATAATCTTTTAGAAAAAGAGATGAATTCCCATTTTAGGTAATTTCTTCCTTATTTCTTTTTACAACTTGAAGTTTAAATAATTTTGATTTACAGAATCATATATTGGTGAAGCAAAATCTCTTGAACCACAGTAAAGATGGATAAAACTCATAAGGGATATAAGAGACCCAGTTGTATCTAACATGTCCTCATTTTGAATCTGATTTCAGTTATTTCTTCTTATTGTTACAAAAGATATATCTTAACCAACATGGATGCTTGCAGTGCAAAAATCATCATAAGACAGATATCTTACCACCAAAAAAAGGAGTAAAAGGTCACCTAATTGTATATTATTGCAGATTGCACATCAGTGGGACACAGAACTGCAGTATGCAAAATATGGAGAAAGGTATGATAAAGAAAGGAAGGAAGCAAAACGATCCTAAGCATGTAAAGATATGAAGTGAGAGAGGTGGGAAATGAGAAACACTGAAATAACTCTGCATTTTCTGCTGTGAAATCAAAAGACCAAAAGCCTAATCACATTGTCAGTCATAACATCTAGTGCAAGAGGGAAAAAAGCAGAGATGAGAATGGAAATTTTAACAATGGGACAATATCTTCTAATTTTTTGGATCCTTTCAATTCCTCCAACTTTCACCTGACTCTGCTCCTTCTAGCGTCTCTCTTTTTTGTTTTTGGTTTGGTTTTTTTTGCATTTGTGTGCATGGCTTGACATCATCCCAAGCATTTTTATCTGAGATGTGACACAGCTTTTCTAGCCCTCTGTTGTCTTCTCCATCCACTGCCTGCATCCTGTCTGTACAACTCCAAACCAAATCCATTCCCACTTTCATGCAGCACTGTGGCAGTGGCTTTGTGTGACTGAATAATCACAGAGCAGATATGGCAATTGTGACACTAGTGTTGGTTTTTGGGATAACAGCAATAAACCTTGCAGAGCTCCTAAAGATAAAACTTCTTTTCTGTGATATTGAAACCAGAGTTGGTCACCTAGTTCCTCTTAGTTTTTGTGTCCAGAGACTAAGAACTGATACAAAGAAATTAAACCCTATACTNTTTTGTGTCCAGAGACTAAGAACTGATACAAAGACATTAAACCCTATACTGGACATTATGGGAACAATGGCTTCTTATCACTTCAGCCATGCCTCTGATCAAAACACTTATATTTGCCTCATTGTAAAGCTTATTATAAGCAACACATCTATTGCTTTACTGCCATGCTATACACTTTGAATAAAGGACTCAGCCAACAATAAAAAGGAAATTTTGTATGAAAATGTCTTGCACAAATGCAAAAGCCAAATGCAACAAGAAGCTTCTAAGGAAGGTCCCAGCACTGAGTAATCAGCACCCACGGCCAAAAAGTTCTTACAAAATTTCAGTCTGATACTTGTAATGAGTTTTCACTGCTTTACGTACCCTTCTTTTTTCTTCACAATAACAGGTAGGGGATGTCTTTTTGGGTTTTTGTTTGTTTGTTTTTAAACTACTAGAGATGTCTGCAGAGAAGAGAACTCCCAAGTTCTCTCTGCACTGTTTGACTCAGTTATTTATGGATTTGCTGTTTGGGATGTTTGTGCTTGGAGCGCTTGGTTGGCCAACCAGTTGTCACCAACAGTACAGTAGGAATAAAGTGTCAAATTCTCAGAAAGACTCGTGTGTGTGTATATTTTTAAATGCCTGAAATCTTATTTTTAAGCTTTCAGCTTCAAAGATCCACTTACCATTCAATGGTTGCATTCATATAAGCACAGTTTTAAGCAGAAGAGCTCATCCCTTATTTTGATGTAGGATCAGTCCTGCTGTTTCATCTAAACCTTATCCTCTGTCATGTAGTAGAGCTGTCAGGATGACAAAAATAAAGGCTTTAGTGCTAACAAACTTTGTTTGTTCTCCCTCTTGACTTCCCAAGCGCCTGATATTTATTTAAAAGGAGGAGATCAAGCACATATACAATATTTAAAAATAACAAGCCAAGAAGAAAAAGAAAACATGCAAATAAACCAGCCAACCAAAACTCCAGCAAAAAAACCATTTACAGCACTACTAAAGAACAAGGATTCAGTTGGGCTGATCTGTGCTGCTTGCAAACATCTTTACCCCAAGAGCTATGAGGCTTGGCCTCAAAGGACAGCAAGAAATAATGTGCAGTGATGGTGTATGGGAGTAATCAATCCCTATTTCACCTCATCACTGGAGACTGGGGGGTACCTTTGGAAACATTTGCTTTATTCTGTCCTAGGTTGGTTCAGGCTGTGCAGACAGGCAGTTCAAAAACAGACAGTTTTAACAGAAGGAAAAAATAACATCATTTGTAATGTTACCTGTGATCTTAGGCACAGCTTCCAAATTGGAAGGTAGATGGCAGGAGCTGATGGATGCAAGAAACTGCCCTTAAAGAGGAGTGGAGCAGCTGATCTTTTGTGTCTGGGTGGTGCAGCTATTTCTCAGGCCCCATTTTTCTGTACTTTACAGTATTTGAAAAGAGAATACTCTGAAGTTAATAGAAGTTTTGCCATTGACTTCAATGGGGCCAAAACTTCTTAAATATGTTTGTTTCTTCTGTTGACTAAATTGTTATTATTGCTTTCAACATGGCATCTTAAGATTGATGCCTGCACCTCATAAGATTAAATTGGCCTCTGCATTGTACAGAATATAACTTCTCCTTGCTAGCCACTCTGCTCTCTCACATTGATGATCAGAGGAGCAAGTCCTGCTGTAGCAAGTTATTTTGTCCAGAATACCCTTAACTTGGCAGGATCTTATGGGAGAGGGGATGTGTTTTTTGGGGGAAGGTGTTGTAGCATAAAAGTGATCATATTTTTAAAGTGCATAAGATCTTCTGCTCTTGAGAGCAGGCACTTCTCATATCTTTAGACAAAGATCACAGGTATTTACAGAATCACAGCATATAGGATTACACTCAGGATGGAGACGGTCCTATTAAAAAGTTCTATAATCAAATCACTGTAGATCTGTTGGAAAAATAAAAGGGGCAAAGTAGGGTTAAGACTGTGGAATGGCCTTGCAGTCAGAGAAGTCTTAGACTTAAATCTGTGAACTGAATTTGGAGATCATCTTGAAGAGAGGCAATAGATAAGGCAGATTAACCCTTAAATTGTTGCTTGCTGTGAGGATCAGTTTGCAGCTCAAAGACTTCAAGTCACTGGAGAAGTTTCTTTACAAACAGCCAGAGGCTGAGGCAGAGGTGAGCTGGTACTAGCCCTAGTTAGCTCCAATTCCCCAAGAAAATTGCTCAGCCCTAAGGACTGAGAGGTACTTGGCAGCAGCAATCAATATGATGCAGTGGTTCTTTGATTGCCAGACAAAAGTTCAATGACTAAACTTTAATGCAGAATCTCAGAGCAAATGTTTTAGAAATTCCAATTGCATTAAAGAGGATTAACTAGAAACATTGCCTTAAATTTTAAAAACACAGGTATATAGTGGTAAGCTGGAATGTATCTAAGTCAATGTTATTAAAGCTGCACTTATAGGCCCCTCATTTATTTGAAAATACTTTTGTGGTGGGACAATGCCTTAAGACACAGAGTTTTATTACTAAGCCAAAATAGAAGTGTTCAATTTGCTTTTCTCTACTATTACTCATATTATGTATAGAACATAAATTGATTTGGCATTACTATCAATTCCTGGAAAGGCTCAGATTCCCAATGCAGTCAGATTTGTTTAGCAGACAATTTATTACTTTACCTATACTAAGCATTAGTATTGTATATATACCTCTGTGTCTACCAAAGGAAGTCCTACCTTCTGTTCCTTGTACTTACTGGTGTGTCAATTATTTTAATGTACATTCTTAGCTTTTATTAAATCAGAGAGAATTGTCTACAACCACTAAACCCAGAACAAAGTGATCAACTTGGCTGTTTCACCACCCACGCTGCACATTTCACTCCATTCACTTCACATTTGTTTCCATGGAACTCTCCCATAAGGAGAATCAAAAATTTCAAGGAAGTAATAAAGTAATAATTTATCAATAGTAAAAAATTAAAATTTCCATCTGTGGCACTGTGCATGTCATAAAGTATTATAATGCCCAATAGTGTAATCTGATTATATTTTAAAGTAATCATACTTAAAACTTTTCATCTTTTTTACCATCCTAAACATGCTGCTGATATCTATTCTCCTTATAGTATGGAATATTTAATGACAGAAATTATGGCAGTTCTAACTGATAATGATTTCAGCATCAAAATCAAACACGACTTTGTGCAAATCCAAGCTGAAATTCAAAGCTGTGCAAATGTTTCTGCTGAAAGTTGATAGGAGCTCCTTACAAAATAGTTATCCAAGAGCAGATTTTAGCCCCTGTTATCAGTAGCTGTGCTGTTTTCACTGTCTAGATTCTAATTAAAAGTTCTGTCTTTAGTTTCAGCCAATCTTAAAGCTGCACAACTATTCTCATTTTTGGGTGTTGTCATCATCCTGTCACTTAACATGAAACTTTCCAAACTGTTTGTGTCTCCTTTGGACTAATTTTTGATGTGGATTGGCATCTTTGGGATAAGGGAGAGGGGATTTTCAGAAAAATTGTTTTAGCTGTTTCGAGGGGCAGGATAAGGCTTTCCAATTGTTGGGTTGAAAAGCTCTAACTTTTATTTGCTCTGCAGAAACTTGGCAAAGTGACAGCAGCAGCAGATGGTACAGAGTGGGACAAGAGAGACAGTCACCTTCATGTAATGGACACTTCAATGTTATTCTATGAAGAAGATTCACAACCAGACAAGTTTTAACTTCTGAAAAATCTCATTTTCATATGCTAAATGAGCAGTTTTTAAGGGGAGACAGGGAAAAGAAGGCAGCAATGGAGACAGAAATCACCAAAGACATTCAGAGGAGACAGCAGTTGTTGGGTAACAGCGGAAGACAGTGACAGAGGCTGACAGCATGGTATCAGCACAGCACAGGAGCACATAAACATTCTGAGGATCACCTAATAGTTTCCCTTAAACTCCCCTTCACAGATAATGTGAATGACAAAACTGGGGAGGTGAACCTTGAAAGGTTCTGCTGGGTGAACTCTCTGATGGAGGAAGGTGCGAACGAGATCAGGTTTTACGGCCACATCAGTCTTGTGATGACTGGTAAACTACGTGGTGCACAAGTTCTCAGCATGTGAAAAAGCTCCTGAAACACCCTATCAAAACCCAGATTTTCTTGTCTGAGTGGAAGGGACATGACTCTCCTCAGCACACTTGATAAATCCCTATGCCCACTATATGTCTCCTCAAAGACTGAGCCCATCATTACTCCAGACAGAGGGACTGTTCAAATAACTCACTTTTTGGGCTGTGAACTTCTGTCCAGAGAACTCCATCAGGAGCCCACACATCTTAACAGGGTTCAACACTCTCAGGCAAGAGGTCTGACCCCTTGGGTCAAAAACGTTGGAAAGGCTTCAGAAAAGTTTTCCCAGCTTCTACAAGCAATATAAGCTCTTTGTCCTGTGTTAACAAAAGTGACAATGTAGGGACTAACCTTGGCAGCTTGATAACATGCTCTACAGCACTACAGGACCAACTATTGCCTGGGAGAACAGAGCAGCTCCCATCAACATCTGATCAGCTCCTCCCCATGGTGCTTGCAGTGCTGGAAACCTCTGAAAGACACAGGCAGCAGTGCAGGGCTTTTTCTACTTCATTTCCCTCAGTAGCTTATAAGACATCCTAGGATGTTCTCACATGCACAGGCACCCGTCTCTCCCTCAGAAATCTTCCGAAGACACAGATGCAGCACCATGAGATCCAAATGGCAGAGATGCCTTCAGTCAGGCCCAAGGTTCTCCTGGAGCTCCTGTTCTTGAAGTCGATATTGATCATCTGCTGGCAAGAGTACTTGGCATGCACTCATTTTTGTACTGTCATGAAGTACACAATAACATTTGGTTATTTTCTATTAGCTGTTGATATGAGGGATTTTGATTACAAAAACTACTATCATCTTGCTGAAACTGGATATCTGACTAAATCAAATGTTCTTTCTGTTGTCTCTTGAAATGCAGGTTTTCCATTGCTAATTTTTGCCATTTCTTTTCTCTGCTATTTTAATTTCCCCAAAAGCCAGTTTCTTGTAAGTGTAGTTTTTTGAGGTTATTAAAGTGGGACTCACCATTTGCAAATATTACAGTTAGAAGCCTTACAATAATATTTTCCAATATTATGGCTATAACACAGACTCAAGTAGACTGAAATAGCTCCAAAAGAGGTTAATTTACTTCTAAAAGAAATTTAAAGTACATTTTAAAAGAATTGTCTGTGATTTTGTTTGCAGAATATATCAATAAAACCATACAACTATGAAAAGAAGACAGAACCACAAAGCAGTCTGCATTAAACTAAAACAGTTTTTAAGATCAACACAGTAAATTTCTTCCTGACTTTGAGTCCCAAATATGTCTCAGTGCTATAACTTTGATAACTCCCATCCATGGTTTGACTGTCATTCTTTGATAAAATGTTAGTGTTGTACTGTCATTACACTTGTGTGGCAAGGAGCCACACGTTGAAAGAGAGAGAAAAATGACATTATCAGGAGGCACTATCTCAGAATCTGTTTCAAATTTGTATACAAAGCCATTATGACACCCTGCTCTGGCTGGTGCAGTAATGTTTTACAGCACAATTCCATCTGCAGATGTTGCCAAAGGACAATATTCTGCTACATTGACTAATGCATTTCCCTGTAAATAACCCTCTGATTTTTGTGGGACCTGATGCTGCCTCAGATGCCATTCAGCATGAATAAAGGTGTCAGAATATGGCCTGGAGTTATTATCTGTATAACCTAAACCTTAGTAAAGCAATGAGATACCCAGATTAATGGCTAATGCCTGGGATGATATTCCTATCTTAACCCTTGCTGTCTGACCAAAGTGAATAATAACATGCTCATGGTATGTCATCAGCCTCTGAAATACAGTTGCAACAGTATGAAATTTCAGAATAAATATCTGCCTTCATTCTTTTTTATTCCCCTTGTGGATTTAAGTCAGTTTCCTAAAATATTGTTTAATATGATTTTAGAGATTTAATAGCATCTAGTGACCAAGAGAGGACAAAAGTCAGTTCTCTCCCCAGCTTTTTCTCTGTAGGATAAATTTGTTTGAGAGTGCTTTTTCTTTTTAGTTTTATGTTAAGAAACTTCTTCTCCATTATCTTTGAAGCCATCAAACAGCTTTTCCTAGTTAATGGAAGGTCTTTAATGATACCTAACAACATCATATTCTATATAATACTTTGGGATGATTTGAATACAAAAAGCATTACAGTAAGTTGAATTCTATTTTTATGCAGTCTTGCATAATTTTATGCACCAGCTGAATTACTAATAACAGCAAAGTCTAGATCACATATACACACCACGAAAAAGTTAATAATAACTGATAATTATGTTATTATATGATTTTAAATGGTATGTGGACATAAAATAAGCATATATTTTAATCATTCTTTAAAGTACTCCAGAATATTTCCTGAACATTCTAATAGAAAAGAGAATGAAATTAACTTTCATTCCTTTGGTACTTTGAGGTCTTTTACCATTGCCTCTATGGCTATATTTTCATGCTTGTATAGTTATTTAATACAGCACAATCAAGTCTGGCAGAAATGATGGCCATGCCTATAATTCAGCAATCTGGGTTTCTCATTGCATTTACAGTGGATGTGTGCAAATAAAAGGCCAGAGCAATCTAGTGCCAAATTCTGTGTTCATAAATTCAGCTTAGGGCCAAAATTCTCTTCTAAGTGAACAAAGACCACGATACTTCCAACTAACAGCGAGATTCACAACACCCCAAACAGCACAAGTATTCCCAAAAGAAATGTGCATTTGAAATGTTGACTCACGGCTATAGTCTATATAATCTATATAGGAAATGCATTCCTGCATGTGGACACAAAGTGAATTTTTGAGGAGGATGACTGGGCCTTAGGACAAATAGTCAATAACAATGTGGTTTATTATTGCTACCCTACAATTACACCAAGATAAAATTACCTGGGAGTAGAAGTACAATTCTTGATCTTCCTTGGTTGCAAGTAGTTTAAGTTCATAGCTTTGCCCTTCCTGTGTGATGTTCTATGCAGCCAGATGTTCACTAGTCCGAGGCAAAGAAACACTTCATTGACACTATACTACAGAAATATCCAAGATTCAGAGAGCCAAACAGACAATAAAGGGGAGATGAAGACAACTGTGATTCTAATTATTAATGAGGATGATTATCTGGTAGGAAAGCCATATTAGGTGATATTTAAGAAAGGAAGTCTTTCATTTCCCAGAGGGGAGACGAGTTATAAAGTTGTTCAAAAATTAGAGACTGATACAATTTCCTGTGGTTACAGTTTTGAAGTGCCCGTCACTGATGTAATTGCAAAGGCAATACTCTGAATTTGCCCAGCAGAACAAACTTCTCAAAGCATAGAAAACGGTCCTAAGGCATGAAATTGTTGCCATTAGCTCAGGAGTGATGGCTGTGCTGCTGGGTATTCACAGAACTCAAACAGCTTGGAAGACAAAAGCTTGGGTGCCAAAGGGGTCTCCAGACTGAAACGAACATTTGGGGATTTATGGCTCAGGCTGTAGCTTGCAAGTGTTCTCCTCATACAGCACTTGAAGGGGTCCAGCAGGGTACATGGCCAAAGCCAAAAGTATGTAAAAAGAATTGTGAAGAACTCAAGAGAGAGAAAAAATGAATTCACCTTTGAAGAAATGCACATACTGGCACCTTTTCTTCTGCCACAAGTTTATCACAGGAGCGTAGCGCATGCAGATGCACTGGGATGTTTCCTTTTCACTGGCTTAAAACCTGGGAGAGCTGCACTTAAAGACTGAGGGGTTATTCTTTAAATATGACAAAATATGCTGCAATAGGGTAAGCAAAGTGATATATCTAGTAAAGAGAAATGCTGGCAGTAGAATTGCAAACCTTACAGATAAACATACTCCATAATTACAAAACAGAAGCAACTCCATCAAAGAGTCTAAAATTTGCTCAATGTGTTTGATGTTGACAACAAACACTTGAAATAGCTCTTCAATTGAACACCACAGTAGGGAAAAAAAGCTCTTACGCTGCAGATTTTAGCTACATCTGATAAGATCTGTAAAGCCTGAGGTGTATTGACAGCTCAATACCCTTAATTTGGTGGGAAAGTAACTCAAGGCAGTCTTCATTGACTTTTGCTCTAACACATTAATCACAGAAAGGAATATTTGGGGTATCTGGGATCAATTTTTATGACTCCTTCAACTAGTTGGGATCACTGATTTGTTAGGGAATATTTCAAGTTTTTGGCTCCTTCTTGTTATGGATTTTGAGTTGTTGTTTGGTTGTTTGTTTTTTCTTTAATTGACTGACTGTTTGACAAGATAGACTATTTCTTGCAACTGAGATAAAGAATGAGCTTTTGACATGCAGAACATCATCGTGAAACTCTGAGGTCTTGTTTTAAAGTAATTATTTAGCTTTTCCTTGAATGACACTCTGTGAGGGATTATGGAAGAAAATCATTATAAGGTTGCACATCAGTCAGGATACTTTCTGCCCCTTCTCTTTGATTTAGACATACACTGCCAAACAAATCAAAGATTACACTTGGGAGCTGCATGCGGCTGTAATGGATCTCTGGAGAGGAAGAGAGAAAAA
This sequence comes from Promerops cafer, assembly GCA_013398275.1. Taxonomy (NCBI): domain Eukaryota; kingdom Metazoa; phylum Chordata; class Aves; order Passeriformes; family Nectariniidae; genus Promerops; species Promerops cafer. Next base: position 80,329 of record VZSE01009955.1, on the reverse strand, counting down.
TGAAGTTAAAAAAAAAGGTGAAAGGAAACGTGAGGAACGAAAGAAAAGTTTCAGCAAGTGTTGGCTCTGCTGTCAGTCAAATGAAAGAGAAGGGACAACTTGATCTATTGCAAGATCATAGCCAAGGATAAAAAAAGTAGAAGTTCTCCCTGACAGAAACAAACAGACTCACACATTCATTTTGATTCACTCAATTTTTTGGGTTTCATTGCTCTTTGATAGACAAGAGCTTTTTCCCTGTTCTGGTGACATGCCAATGCACCAGTATAGCCCCTTGAAGATATAATGCACACATTCCATGAAGCCAAATTATATCCTGATATCGTTAAAGCTGAGAAATGAGAAGCAAAAAGGATGTTTTTCATTAATTTCAGAGCTATTAAAGAATATAATCTCTTAATGCCTCAAAAGACTTGACTATTGAACTTTAACTATAAGTACCACTAATTATAGGTCTGCAATGCCTGATATGTATTCAGAGAAAAAAAAAAAAAATTCCACACACCAGCTCATTAAAACTGTGATGCTGGCTCACTGCAAACAGCTGTCAGGATGGGTAATTTGGGAGTGCATGTGGAATGAGAGAAGAAAAGCTGCTGTAAATGCAATCAAAAGCAGGGGACGCATGAAAGCAAGCACAGTGATTTACAAGAGGGTGATTTTGTGAAACTTCCATAGCTGGAAATAATGAAAGTAGGTAAGACACCTTGTATCAGGTAATAATCAGATAATCCCATGACATTTTCCCCTTGGGTACAGTTGTCTAGAGTGACAGGACAAGCATTACTCCGAGTTGTGCTCTCACAATTAGCTGACTTAATTGCATTAAAACTGTTTTTACCTGTGAATGTACACAGCCTACCTTGTACAAGCTTCAGCACTAAATGTTTTATACTGGAGGGAAGGGGCTGAGGGCAATATGAGGGACAAATACATATACAAGTCATTACAGCAGAATGTAGACTGAAAGCAATGTTTTCTTTAAGGTGTCTAAAGAACCTTTACAAGATCAAAAAACCTGTCATTAAATTGCATTCCAAAACCAATTCCAAAAACTAAATGTTGCTAAAAAAAATCTCTGAAAGCTTCCTTTGCCCTAGTATAGTTTGATATAACAGCATGTTGAGATTTATGGTGGAAGCATCTCAATTTAATTTTTAACAGGCTGCCTTATGTAAATCTCTATCTAAGTGAGAGAACTCATTAAAAATTGTAGCAGAGAAAACTGTGGAATTAATCTATGAACTTTTATTCATGACTATCTGGCCCTAGAAAATTATTTGACATTGCATATGGATGTCAAATACTTGCAGACTGAACTCTACTGGCTACAACTCTTACTCCCAGCTTGCAGCAATGACAGGCTTACACTTGAACTTAACTAGTTCATTACATTTGTTCTTACATCTAATATCCCTGAAAAGGGATACATGCTTAAAAATATGTGTCTATTATGAAACTTTACCTGGGTTTTCCTTACCTTGGAGATATCACTCTTTTAGGTGAGATCTGTAGGATCCCTGCAAGTGAATCTGCAGGATTTTGTCGCAACAAAAGCTAGAAAATAGGGAAGGATAAATTCATCGGTGCTTATGAGACATTCTGCATTTCTTGTGCTCCTGATTCTCTTGCTCCCTCAGGAAGCCTCCCACCAGCTGCAGCCTCTGAGGAGTAGTGAGAACTCCTGCTGTCATACATCCTCTGAGATGATGCATGAAGTGAATTCTGTCTTGAAACTGCTCTTACTGGGGTTATTGTCACCACAGAGCTTGATGGCCACTTAAATTTAACCAGAATTTACTTTTCTGAAAACAGAAAATATATTTCTCCTTTTAAAATGAAAGTGAAAACTAATTTTGAAAGTTTCCCTTAAAAAATATAAACTTGCAACTGTCTCCCACCCCCTTCCCTTTCTTCACCTTAAAAAGTGAAGATCTCAAGAAGAATTTATGAACTTAGATAGTGTGCATTCTAGTCTGAAGAAAACATTAACCCTTCTTTCTCTTAGATCTAGTCTGCATTCCTTGTCTCCTCAGAGGCATTGCATTGCCTTGCACAGATTTGCTTTCTTTTGAATTTACAGTGACTTACAAAACTCAAATCAGGCTGGTAGGAGCCTCCTAGGACCTTGATTGGGATTTTAAAATGAGTTTGTGTTATTAAGTGGCTGTTGTTTTGTTTTCATTTTTTTAAAGTAGATGGAGAAACACAATCTTAATATTTCTCCTCCATATAAAAACATAAAGCTTTTAGATATACGTGGACTTAACGTTCTATTTGTTCCAACTAATGTACAGTCTGAAAAAGATTATTTTACAATTTATATACATATAGTCTCATCTCTTGAAATAAATTTTACTGTGATTTATGAGACTTTTCATTTTTAATCTAGTTTACATGGAATAAAAAAGAACATTAGCTATCGATAAACAGAGATTCAATCACATAAACATTTTCTCTAAAAAAGCAGACAATTGGGAACATTTTATTTACCCAATAAGCCTATATGGCTTCATCCCCAAAAGAAAACATTTTTCTAAAGATATCTGCATTGATTTTAATTAGATCAGATCAGCATAAAGCAGTTCATTTTCAATAGGTACTGACATTCCAATATTCCACATAATATTGATTCAAAATTGTTTTTAGAGAGTTATAAGGAGAAAAGAAAATGCAACAGAGGCTTGCAATACAGCCTACTCTATGGAACCAGGTAAATCACACTTTGCAAAATCATTTTCCCCTCTAATAGAGTCAAAAAATGGTTATTATTCTTTAGGGTTGCTGCACTTTAATTTATTCTTCAATTCCCAACTGCCTAAGCAGTTTTTTCAGACTTTGCACAGCCCATCATGTGTTGCATCTATTTTCTGTTTGAGAGAAACTGTCTTGATTTCCATAACAAAATAATACTTTGTGTTATTGTGCTAACAATACTGCAACAATCTGAGATATCCACTAAGATTTCCATCTCTGCCTTTGTGCCCAATAAACTGAGATTTCACCAGCACCATCCTAACCCAATAAACTTGGATTTGGCTGAAGCACTGGACAAGCAGCATTTTACACATTAGCAATGATATTCATAAGGTAATAAATCTTCTGTGCAGCAGGATCTCTTTCCTTTTTGCACCAATAATATCTTAGACCAGAAAGATGTGACTACCAATCTTGTGGAATGTGGCTACTGCTCATCAGCCTAGAATAGCCTGAGCAAATTGTTCAGGCAGAATCTCCAGTTGTTTTTCTCACTATTGCAAGGACCTTGCACCATTAGCTGGCAGCAAAGTATTTTTCTGAGTCTGGTATTGCATCAAAGCTTTGAGTTTTTGTTGGGAACTGCAGCTCCTAAAGTGGCCATCTCTATCTCCCTAGCCAGACCTCTCCTTTGTACTCTGCCAGCCAGACTTTTTCCCTCTTCCACTTATTTCTGCTAAAATCTCCAGCCTCCAAAACTCCAGTACCTTCTTAGGAACATCAAGTCACTTGGCAGGCTAATTGCTTTTCTGCTCGAAGAAGTTATCAGGTAAGTACACTATTTTCTATAGTAATTACAGAATGACCCCGGGGCAGAATGTGTACAAAAACAAACCTCAGTAAGAAAGCAGATCTTTGCTATTGTAAGTGGATAAAACTCCACTAGTGTCAATGGGGTTGTATCTATTTCTATGGGCAGATAATTTGGCTTGCAATAGCTGGCTGTTGGTGGATACTTCCCTTGTCTTTTTAGTAACTATTCCTATATGAACTCCACCTATAATTGCAGGAAAGCAATTACACCTCTTTTACCTCCAAGGTTATGATGACCAATACTGTCTTAGAACCCAGAGTAGCAAATTTAATTCAAATCATTCTCTCCTTTGCCAACACATGGATCAGGCTGCTCACTTTCACTTTAGAATATTTCAAAATGCTGCTTGATAAAATCCCCAGATGGCAGAGTATTTAGCTTTCCTACCCCAGTCAATAACAAATGTATGCTCCTTTCATCATCTCTATTAAAAAGCTCAGGTGCAATTACATCAAAGAAAATTTGGTTCTCTTTTCCACATATTCAGTTAAAGATGGAACTTCTCTATGCCTGTTGCTGTAGGAAAAGGACATTAAGGACAAGGAATACAGTTTGCTACTTGTTCAGTCTTGACTGCTTGTACCAGTGTACAAGCAGTAGCTTTTACTGGTCGTGAATATAGAAGGAATTAAAAAAAATAAAGAAAGAGGCTAGAAGGAAATATTTTAAACAATTAGCCACGAGCTCACAGCAGGACATCTGAAGACAAAGAAGGAATGTGTTTTTATCAAACAAGGTCTCAATTGTTTCACAGCTATTACCTGCTATGTATCATGCCTTGTTTAAAGATGCTTGTTTAATCATCTTGTTCTTTGCTTCACTGTTTTTTTCTTTGCAGTTATTTTGTCTACAGGAAAAACACTGTCGTGTTTTATGAAGGCTGCCATTAACTCTGTCAGCCCCGAGAGACAGCAGCAGCTGCAAACAGTAACAAATTCAGACTTGTTAAGCTGATTATGGCAAGGGGCTTAATTCATAAACCCATCTTCACAGCAAGGGATGAAGGCCACAGGGATAAAGGAGATTGCTGGTGGTCAGATGCCTAAGTGAGATACCTTGGAAAAAACACTGTGGGAAGTCAAACATACAGTTAATCCTGGACTGGTTGTGTTTTTGAAATGCTTAGGAAAAAACATCACCTGGAAAGATAAATGATGACAGAGTTGGATCTCAAAACCTCAAAGTCATAATAATCAAACTAACCTTGCCATAACAAATAATCAAATTAGCTTACATATATCTGTCTAGTTTATCTCCAGAAAACTGGGGAGTGTTTGAAAATCCCATGAGTAAAAACAGAGGAAGATCTGCTGTGTGAGCTCCTAGGCCTATAAACAATCAAATCAACTCCCTGAAGAAACAGCAGCCAAGGTTCTTAAAGGGAATCTGTGTTGACTGAGAGATGTGATGTGGCAATATTATCACATCTTTTTGGCAAGCATTTTTATAAAGATATAACACTGCCAAGACAGGTCCCTGTATTCACCATCAGAACTCTGACACATTCACATTTTGATGCTTCTTTTTTTTCCTAAGTAACAAAAGTACAAAATAATTGCAAGGAAGACCCATGACCATGTGTGAAGGTTAAACCAAAAGGTAAAAGAATCTTGGCTACTTGTATTAAAAGAAATATTAAAACTGCACTTGTACGTGTTCAAATACATCTTCTTCCAAATTCTAGATTCCATAGTATAACTCTCACTGTTAAAATAAATGTTAAAAATTTCCCATATGTCAAAAAAAAAAGGAAATATTACTCCTGGGTGCTTGTCATTATATCTCAATATTGAAAAAAAAAATTGCAATTGTTTCTAATTATCAAGAGTAATGATTCTAACCATTGCTTCTGAATGCATTTTTTGTAGTTATCTGTCTGCATTTCTGTTTCTCTAAAAACAGACCAAAAATAATCCTGTCAGATACATTTGTTTATCTTCAAACAAGGTTTCTTTTCTGTTCCACAAGTTAGGTGATGCTTTGTTAGCTTTATCTGCAGCATGTGTGATCCAATACTTCAAGTATACTATGTCTGTTTCTTTTTAGTTTTTAATTGGGATTTTTAAGTGACAATGTATTTTTATGCTGTGCTTAGTTTTTTTAAAGGTTCTCATGTCATTTTACCTACTCTAATGCAGTTTGGCTCAAAGAAAGTTGGCATTTGTTTAGAAAGAAATGAGTCACTGTCAGCTACCTGCAAGACAAGTATCTGCCATCACTGACTGAACTTATTTGCTTATTTGTTTATTTATTTACACTTCAAGTTCCATCAGAAGTTCCAGATAAGTTTACAGTAAAAACACAGCCATGGTCTCCAGGAGTGACAGGGTTTTAACAAGCACAAGAGAACACCAGCAGCAAACTTGAGACCTGAAAAAAAGAAAAACAGGTGAAGAGAGAGACCTGGCAGGTTACCCAGAGGGTCAAATCCATATAGGATGAAAATTCAGACTGGTAGCCCTCGAGCTTTTGTTGGCAATGCCTGGTTTCTTCCCCTGGAAAGATAAACACATGCACCTCAGCATTCCAGCTGCCTGTAGTCATGAAGTTAAAATCTGGGGAATGATTTTGTTGTTCACACCAAAGATTACAGCAGAAGATGAAGCCAAAAAATGGGCTTACCAGGAATCCTGATGAACCATCTTCAAAGTGTGTTTCCACCACTTTTACATCTCCTTGACAATGATATTTATAACATCTTGATCAAGCCCATCTAGTCAGCATGCACATGCATTTATTGTTCATTATCCTGAGATCACTGCCTAATCTCCAGGTCCTTCACAGTCTTGGCTATCAAGCAATGACGAGATGTTTTGCAAGAAAGCCAGCAGAGTACTTACCATTTTAATTTTGATTTGCTAAGTGAATTTGTTCATAAATAATAACCATTTTCTCTAAGGTATAAATACATGGCAAATACAACCTATGTTGAAGCAAGGAAAGATTTCCAACTTGCCAATCATCTTCCAAGTTTTTAAGCTTCCTATGTAGCAGTATCCTCAGATATTTTACACCACAGAGCATGTGTCTGTAAACAGTACCTGAATTCCTAAGCAAAGTTTTTTCCTTCCCCAGGGTACTGACGTTTCACTTCAGAACTGCAATAAGTCCTTTAATCTTAATAAACAAAATAATAATAAAAAGGAATGGTCTAAATGGTTTCCTGCTATTTACATTAACCTTTGAAAAGGTCTTCTGTTTTCTATATTACTCAATACAATTTTTACCCTTTATCTGAAAAATACAGATTGATAGTAAAAGCTGCATGTTTGCAAAATGGCACCGCTCCCCATAAATTATCCTTTTCCAGCCATACAGTTGTTTTAAGGGAACTGAAATTGCAGGAACCTTGCCATTTACACAAACCCCAAAAAAACTTCAAAAAAAAAAAAGAATTTGAGACACTGTGGTTACCAAAATGTGTACATCATGCCATTATAATTTACTCTTTGTCTCACCATCTACATTTAGGTACAAAAGTTCCCAACAAAAATGCACTTCGGCAGCAGTTGCTTTTAGACTCCTGGGTTTAAAATGTGTCTGAGAGCAGATATTCCAGGAGATGGATGTAAAATTCAATTCAGTGTAGTCTACCATTTTGGAACCTGGGAATAAAATACTTTTGAAAATTTTATCCATAATTTTTTGTTTCTGTACCAGCCCTTATTCTGGGTCCGTACTTTTTTGATAGGTCTTCTTTCATACATTTCTTTCTTGCCACATACATACTTTCTTTTTATTATATTCTTCCTGTTTTGTGTGGTCAGATTCAGTTTTCAGTAGAGGCTTTAGAAAATGCTCCTTTGAATAACAGAGGCAAAGGAATGTGGCCTTAGTCACTTCACATATTTATATATATATATACATATATATATACACACACATATATTTATACATAAGTTTGCAAAAGGATGCTCCAGTACAAGCACATGAATTAATTAACATTGCCTCATTATTGATTAGCCTAACTGCTTCTGAGATAGTGGACTCCTGACTTATCAAAACCTTGTAAAGAATTTAATCTGTATTCTAGTGCTTTCGCTACATGTCTAGAAGCAATTTCAACTTTTTCCTCTTATATCAAGAGGGAAACTCAAGCCAGGAAGTGAAGAGTGTTCAGAGCAAAAGGCATTACATTCAACACCACTTTAGAAACATTACACATGCAGTGAAAATGAAGCTTGGAGAGAGAATGCATGCTTTGAGCAATTATAGGTGAGATATTTTTTTTCTGATTGCACTTTATTTGTGATGTCTCATTAAACTGACAGTTTGAATTAATATAGTATGCATTACATATATATTGCCATATGGATACTGCAATTCTTTAATGAAATAGAATTAAAAACTTAAGTTATTTGTGGGTATAGCCAAAAGTGTATTTCCAGGGAGATGGATATGTAGCAAATACCTGTAAATTCATGAGGCATCAGTGTAAGTGTCTGCAAGAAAGAAAACACATGTTACCAGTGATAGGAAATATTTTGGCCCACTAGTAATTAATTAAATATTTTCATAGACTTCCAAGTGTCTAATGTGAAAGTTCAAGTATCCAAGTGAAATTTCAGTAATTAACTTGTTTGTTTTAGGAATGAAAGTAGCTTCTGTGGCCAGCACTAAACTGAAGTATTTATATATATCTTCCAAAATGTGATAACTTAATTAATTCCTTCATGATTTCCTTGTCTGAATATACAAACGTCAGAAAAAAAGTCATACATCATGCTAATGTCTTATCTAATGTATGTTTATGACCTCATTTCTTAATTTGTTTATTCATTCTAAGCCTTTCCCTTGTGTAATAAACTTTTGTGCAATGCAATAAATTCCTGAGAAAAAGAGGAAGGTTCATTGTTACTTTAACTACAATGTTACATGATTTCATAGAGCATGTGTCTCTCAGGATTCAAATTACACAGTTTTTAATTAGAAAAAAAAACAATAGTAGTGCATATTATAGGCCAGAGGAAGAACTTTGTATTTTAACAGGATGGATTCGCTGAATCTGTTGGAATACTAGGATGAAATATGCCTTTTACTTATTAGTATGTTTTAAAGCAACTTCAACCTTCAGAAATAAAATTTTAGGAAAAGGCTCAGAGGATCACAAAATGAGGATGATACTTCAAAAGAACTGTGTTTAAGTTGTCTTTTAGTCTCAAAAATTCATGAGATGAATGAACGCTTATAAGGAAGATCAGCCATGTTATCATTACATGACTGCACACTCCTAACATGGAAATATTTTTAATATCTCCGGAGAAGTCTACTGTCTTTAGGGGGAAAAATTAACTAGTGGTTTTTTTCCTTTGTCAATCAGTTTTGCCAATGTTCTTTTTTACAAGAAAGATTCCTCAGTAGAACATTGCAAGTCATTGCTGAGCGGGCCCTGTACACCCAGAAACTGTATGGGAGGTTTTGGAGAAGATCTTTCCCTTCTTAAAACACATTATTTTCCCCATCTAGCCACAAGCAAACTGAATATTTTCCCTGTTTTCACTTTGTCTCCTCTGTTCTTTTCTCTTCCATTCTTACATATAATTTTTAATGATGTGACTCCACTTTCTGTACTTCCCTCTCTACTCACTTTCTTTACTACACCCTCTTCCCATTTATTGAAAAGCAAGGCAGGTGCTATATAACCCCCCAGGAGCACATTTCTCACTCTCCCTGAGTACTCTAATAGATGTTTCTATCAATTCCTTATTTCTGTGCTAGACTTTCCCTGTGTCAACAGTGCCACTGAGTTTAGTGCAGCCACACACACAAGAGAGGTCACTGGAAAAAAGTTTTGAAGCATTTGCTGGATGAGAACCTGCAACCAGACAGAGCATTTTTGTGGAAATTCTCAGCACATCTTCCAGTCACTGCTTAACTATCTGGAGAGCCCACCCCAAAACAGGGTTTGCTGGGCTGAAGTGATGCACAGACCTGTCCCAGGCCCTCTCTTCTTACTAAGGAAAATGGCAGGAATTGCTGAGCTCTGAAATGTGTTTGATCATATTGGAATGAAAGTGATAATGACTCAAACATTCTTGGGCAAAATTTGTGAAGATTAATTCAGGACATCGAATGCTCATTTATTAAAATTAAAAAATATCAAAAATTACAGAAGAATCTGGCATTTCTCTTTCTGTGCACTTCTGACATATAGCATTATAGCAGAAAAGTGAAAAAGAAAGGGATATGTTTTGCCCTTGAGAGCAATAATATGATTACCAGAAGACAGTTTCAGAGCTATTGAATATTTCAAACCATACATTTTAATGTGTGTTTCATTAACTTTGGGGTGGCAATGAAAAGGAGGCGCCTTCATGTTTTTTTTTCATACTGTTCCACTTCATTATTAAGCAATGATGCCAAGCTGTTCACCAGGATTGCTGCTAGCAGGCTTGAACAGCTTCTGCCAAGTGTGATTAATGCAGATCAAACAGAGTTTATTCAGTGGAAGAGATTGGCAGATAACATTTATCATCTCTTAAGAAAGTTGGGATTTCCAGACTGACGTCAGGCTGGTGATAAACTTAGAGGCTGAAGGATGTTTGACCAACTAGTTTGCATATCCTTTAGAAGAAAGTTGAATTCCACTTTGATTAGATTTGAAACCTGAAGAGAACCTCATTTACATGCAAAGCCTCCTCCACTGGTTAACTTTGTTGTTAAAAGGACAAGGCATATCAAGAGTCTTATCAGTGACTGTACTTTTTTTCATAAGTATAAAAACTGTGTGTCACTCACTAATGCAGAGTAGCCTGGTACTGGCCAAATCAGCATCCTCAGGCTGCATGCAGGGTGGGGGAATAATGCAGCCTGGATTTAATTCCTGAGTGTGCTTTGTTACCTTGAGCAAGCAGCTCCTTCCACTTTTATGCTCCTTCTGTCTGCCTAACAGTGCAAACTTTTCAGAGGCCCAAGTTCAGAGGAAGTCTGAAATACACAACAGTAGCTTGCTGTCTTAGGAGAATATCTTTTTAAATAATGAGAAGATTTTAATGAGAAAACCAAAAGTTATTTAGTCTACCTTTCTCAAAAGCCATTATCCTTAGGTTGTTTTCCTGGCTGCTGAGCAACACAAAAGCTGTGTTGAGAAACTCATTCAGTTGCTAAGATCTATGGCTTGGCCTTGAACCTCTAACACAGACCTCTGCACAAAGATCTTCCTAGAATAACAGTTTTCCACTTCCTCCACCTTTCTCAACCAAACACAGCCCTAATAGCAGTCAGCATAATAAAAAGTCTCCAGCACAAGAAAGCAAGCTCCTAACTGTAGTCAGCTAATCTCTGAGACACCCTGTGTTGTCTCAGATGTTTGGAGGCAGCAGAAAGCTCATTAGCACCAGATAAATCACGTCCCCAGGCTCAGCCAGCTCATCAAGGGGAGGTTATTGCCCATATAAAACTGTCTTGGGCACAAACACCTTTGCTTCCCTCCCATTTTACCTTACACTGACATAACTTCTTCTGCCTGAGCAAGAATTTCTCTGCAATGACAAAAGTCCCTTTTTGATATCACTATGACCTACCTAAGGCCTCTGTTTGTCACCACCAGTTTCCATAGACAACTTCTTTGGAAAGTGTTGCAGTTCCCAAGGCTCCAAATGAGAAATGTTACTTAGTTTATCTTTTTACACAAAGAATACATAAAAATAAGAATAATTGTTTATAACAGTTTCTTCTCTATACAAGAAAAGTAAACAGAGAGACTATTTTTAAAATCTCACTCTATAGCTACATTTAGCTATTGCAGGTAGTATGTTTTGGCATGGTGGTTTCCTCAATACAGCTGAAGCCATGGCTTAGATTTTGCATTCCTTAACAAAAACCTTTTGAAGGTACTCTTTTATTTATTTGTTTATTTTCTGAAGCATTCTGACCACCTTAGTACTTTTTAGAAAAACCTGCTATTGCTAACTCAGTTTCATATTGATAACACAAGTTTGGAAATATATTCTCTCAGAGACCCTGTGCTAGACATAATTACTTCATCTGGATCCTCACCCTCAGCACTGTCTTTGGCAAAGATTCATGGCTTTATATGAGACCAAAGAGCAATTTTAAAAGAAAATGGCAACAAAACCCAACAGCCCAACACATATAATCTGAGGCTGCAGCTTATGCCATGGCTCATCTGGCAGATGTTCTGAAGCGAGTGCCTCTGACTCTCAGAACTCTGGTTTCTGTTCTGTTTGCAAATGATCACTTCTGCTTTCAGTGGTGGTTCCATGCCAGATCCCTCAGGGCAGTGGCAATATGTTCCACTTAATTTCAGCTTTCACTAGACCAATATATTTTTAAAGTAATAGTAATTCAGAGTTATGACCAGAGTAATAAGGCTGTGCCCAATCTATCCTTGGGGTTGTTTGCAGATGGCTTAGTCTTGTGCTTACTGCTGGAGAACATTGGCTCTAAGGCCTCCTTAGCATCTTCCTCTATGCCAAACTGGAGGATTTTCAAGCCTTGCCCATTGCCTGCCCTGCACAGCAGCATTTTCAGGTTGCTGGCTCAGGCAGCACCAAAGTTACTGGAGTTGCTGTGCAAAGTTCACCATTCTGCTTCGCTTCGTTGGATACGCTCCAGAGGCAGGAGGTGTGACACTGCCTCAAAAGCTCAGAACACAGCAATGCCAGCCCCCCCAGCAATAAACACCTACTTCTGCCTCACTTTTTAAGGTCCTTTCACAGCTTCCAAATTAAATTTGCTTCTCTTTAGCTCTCTGCAATGCTACTCTGAGAATAGCTACATCTCCTCTCTCCTCTGGCAAACACCCAAAGCTCCACAGTCCCCTTGTATTGCTGTCAGCTGCAGTGGAGCAGCTCAAGGATCTTCTGTTTACATCTCAAGATACAACTGGAACCAACCCAGTTCAAGGCTTTCCAGGAGCACAGGCAAAGTCACTTTTGTCACATGAAGAGTGAGGGACACAAGCCGCATGAAGCAGCTCCTGCTCTTGTTAAGACAGCTCCTAAAGCTTGGGCAGGGATGTGGTGGTTTTGCCCCTTTTATCTCCAAGGGTTAGGGTGTGACTGCCCCCCAGTCACCATCCCCACCCTGCCCACCACACCACTGGTGGGGCTGCTGGAGCAACACCCTCCTCAAAGGAGGGAGTGGAGACCATGGACAAGCATTTGCCCCTTCCCTGCTCACAGCCACCCTAGGAGAAGGCCTGGTTCCCGTGACAACAGCCATGCCAAAGAACGAGCACCTCACTTCCATCACTAAAGCTGCCCTCAGCCAGGAATGCCTGCAGCCCCTCCTAATGATAAACCTGCACTGAAAAGCAATTTGAACATTCATAATCTCCTATATCAGGTTCTCATGCCATTAATGCCACCAGTGCTGTGACCTTTTAGCAAGATATCAGGTACTAGCAGCAGGCTCAGAATTGCAAACTTTAATTAAAAACTGTATTTTAAAATAAAACTCAGTTTAGATGCACTGATAAGTGATTTTCACTATGTGAAATTTCAGAGTGCTTTCCTGAGGAAAAAAAATCATTGCAAGCTTCCTATTAATTTCTGGCTAGCTGGGTTTCAAGGACAATTTTATTAAAAATGAGCAGAGCCTTCTGTAATAAAACCTTTGCAGTTGTTATGACCACCTGTGCTACCTCCCACCTCGATCCACCACATGACACAGCACAGCTAATTTTCCCACATCCTAGCAAGGAAATTGAGCTGTTACAATTTCAGACGATGGGGCTCACATACAGAAAAATAATTAAGTCTAAAATATGTGTATGACACATCTGAAGCTGGTAGAGGTTGTCTAAACAGTTTTAAGATCTCTTTCTCTATGCAGCATGGTATAAAAGTTCAGATAAAATCATTAAAGTTTCTGAATTGGTGCAAAAATAATAAACGAGAGGAAAATAAAACTGGGTTCCTTATTGAAGTGCAGAGCACTAACTGTACAGGAAAGGTCTCAAAGGAGAGGATCTTAATGGATTACTGTTAATAAACATTACAGTTTATTAAAGAGTTTATAAAACAAACAACAGGGTGGCACTCATCTGAACTGAAACAAACAGGGAAATTATGGCTCTTGAGGCTTACTCACCACAGATATATTGCTTCCTGCTCTCTCCTCAGCCCTAGGTCTAGGTTTTATGAAAACACTAATTGTTCCCCACCGTCACTCTTAACCACGGATGACTCAGTGAAAAAGAAAAACAAAAAAAACCCAACAAAAAAACCACACACACCAGCCTGATTGGGTCCCCACAGACCAGCCCTTTTTGGCTGTGCCCACCTCCTTTTAATTTCAGGAGGCAAAACCTCCTAATCTTAGCCACAAAGGAAGGGCAGGAGAATTCATTTTGGGGAGAGAGAGTTGGCAAGCTGAAAAATGGAAAGTAGGGGAGGAGATTATAATTAATGCATATGGGTAGTTTACATGCTGTCTCCTCTCCATGGTGAGAATGTAGCAAGCTGTCTAATTGGAGCCTGGTTTTTGGCTCCACTTAAATTCCTCAGAAAGCATTGCACTCCACAGGCTGCATAGTTAGATTTTGTAGGTTTTGGCCACAGCAGAAGCCTAATAAAAAATACTGGGATGAAGAGGGCAAGCTATTTCTGGCATAACATTCTGGAGCAAAGCAAAGAGGTCACAACTGGTGAGAATCTGCATGAAATTGCATTAGGCACAGATGAAGTGCCCGATCATCTTTCTGCCCAAGTTCATAAATATATTAGCACACACAACCATCAGAGTCACATCTTGTTTTTATATCCAGCAACCATCCTCTTCACTGGTCTCTGACAATTCTGATAAATTGCTACTGCCCTTCAAGAGAACTTTTGATTTCCAATTCAAATCCTGCCCTGGGTGTTGCCAGTATATATGTGTTTAAAACAGTGCAGTGGCACTCTGGAAAGAGAGTGGATGAAGATCTTTCTTGCATTTGCTCAGAGCTTTTGCAAGACCTACAATCTTTACTACCTAAACATTTTCATTTTCAGTTATTAAGCTTTCTTGTTAAAAAAGAAAAGTCCTTAAAAATTTAATTCCCATTATGCAAAAAATAATGTTAAACAGCAACAATGCCTGCTAGTTTAGCCAAATAAAGTGCATAGCTATCCAGTAAATTATGCAGCAAATTGCGAGCTGTGTGAGTCAGATCTTAAAGCTGCAAGTCTGGAAGCCCCAAAAGTTTCATAACTGACATCCAGGAGAGTGAATTTATTGAGTGAGGTCAATACAGACACCTGAAAGGGAAATGGAAACACTAGTCTTGAGTGGGGCATCATCCCCAGCCTGTAGCCTGTGAATACGAAGAATTTGAGTAAAATACAGACTAAATGAAAACTTCATATTTTAATGAAAAGCAGTTATATATATATTTCAACTCCAAATGGATGCTTTAGCTAAGTGATGTGAGTCACCACTTCTGAGCGAAGTTAGAAAGTGCAATTACTAATGAGGTTTAAGGAAAGACAATTTAAAATAAAATGGTGCACACAGAAGGGCAAAGCTACAGCTTCTAACACTTATCTGGAAGCCTGTGTGCTCAGAAACTGTTTACTGAAGTCACAACACTTATTAACTGCATCCCATTCCTCCTAAAAGACAAAATTCAACTATAAATTATTTGGAAAGGCCAGACTCCCTACATTAATTTACTGAGGCTTTCTTCCTTCTGCACAGTAGTGTATTTTTAATACTGCTCAAAAGATATCAAGTACCTTCTTTCCAACCTATTCACCAGCTCTAAATGGGATTTGACATTACGAGGTCAGCTTTGCTTTGCCTCTTAGATGTCTTACAAATTTGCAGAGACATAGGTTCACTGTTCTCACTTGGATCAATGTTCAACAGACCACTGATTTTGATGGCAAACATTTAACTTTCAGCCATTAAGTAGAAGAGGAAATTCAGGTTGTAACAAATTACCTGGCATCTAAACAATGCTAAAGTTGTCCATTAGGAGTGCCTGTAGACAGTGCAACAGCACATTAGTTTTAAATTGCAAAGTTCAGTCAATGGAGTGATAGAGTTCAGATCTGAAACGTTTTACAGATCTAGTTAAAGGCTTGAACAGTGGAATGTATTTAAAGTGAACAAGAGTAGAATGGAAACACTTTTCAATGGTCAGAAGAATATTGCAATCCTCCAGCGCAAAAGTAAAAAAAAATACTGAAAACCACTGTAAAACATAATGGTAGTTATAGGTGATTTTTCTATAAAATTGCCATATGAAACAGATTTCATTGTGTTTTAAACTGTGTGGATATCCTGAACAAAAGACATTTTTTAGCATTGTATTACACTTTGTTTTCCCTACCTGCTACAGCTCTTTTCTCCTACATAGTCATGTCACCGAAATGTCTGTTCACATCAGCTTCCCAGTTGGGAGTGTTTTCCACCTTGAACAGGACTGGTAACCTAAATAAGGCAGAGGAATAAAAAGAAGGAATGTATAAAAAAGAAAGCCAAATAGTGGTACTGTTTGGGACAATGGTGTAGAAATGAGATATTTTTACCCTTTGTAGTTTAAAAATGTTTCACTGGAAACTGTTTTGGACTATGTGGCAAGCTCTATTTATCAGTTGCTTTTTAGTGAGGAAGCACAAAAAGCATACTGCTCATAAAAGGTTGGTGTGAAAAAACTTAAAGATGCTGGTGAGAACAAGCTCCCATTCCAGATGGGATGTATGTGTTAGTGAACTATCTGGAAATGCAGCCACAGGCATGATGCAGGGAACTCTCAAACCTCTCAATCAGACTATTTATGGGTTTTTGGTTGGTTCTTGGTGCTTGCCTCTTCAGCTTGACTCCCTGCTTTGAATTGCTCTACACTTTCTTGGCCCTCAGCAGAAATCTTTTGTGTTTATCTCCACTTCTAACATGCAGTTCCTTGAATAATCACATTCTTCTGCTGTACCAGGAATCCTAAAAGGAACCAGACCCAGGTGAAGATGAAACTGAGGGGTTTTAAAACACAAATGACAATGTGAAAATGGAACTCATATAGCCTGCAGAGACAGCGACAGTAAATTATGCTTTTCTGTTTCTTCATGTATATGTTGAGAGTGTGTGCCCTGAAAAAATGATGGTTAAACAAGGCTGTCCTTGGAGGCAAACCTGAGAGATGCAAAGGAGAAGAGAGACTGGTGGAGAAAGCCACAAATAAATGTAACAAAAAAAGAAATGAAGGAATGAACCTCAAAGAACTGGAAGGAAAAGGGCAGCAGGGAGAGGAAACAGATTAAAGAAATTTGTGCAATTATTTATTTTAAACAGCTTATTTGGTCAGCTCATCTAAACTCTCTTTAAATGATTCCACTTTGCTCACAGTGCCAGCTGCAAATTGACCAATTTTCCTAGGCAATATTTGGCCAAACTGGGATGATTACAGAGTTTTTTTGTAATAAGTACCAGACATGTTAGTTGTAAATGTATGAGACGGCATCTATGAGTTTTCAGTACTCAAGAAAACCACATAATTTAAAAGATGCTTCATTCACCCATGAGTGTACGGATAAACAAATATCAGGCAGAAAATTCTGTCAGCTTGGAAAACCAGGGGAACTCAGCCTACAGGACCAGTATTGCTTGCTGAGACTGTTACTTCTCAAGAGTGCAGGCAGATATTGTTATTTGGAACCCAGTGGAGAAATTTACTCATCTTCAGGAGTCTAAAAGCCAAAGGAAATGAGTACCACTAATACAGTTTGTCAATTTACAGACCTCATGATCAATTTCTGCAATTGTCATGAATTAATACTGAAGACATATCCCTTTAGATATCCAATATAAATGTTTATCTTTTTGGAAAACATCTGAAAGAAGCTGCATAAGAAAAAGAAAATTCTTAGAAGAGGAGAAGCCAAATGAGCAAACTCCAAGCCTGTGATGAAAACCCAAAACATTAAAATTAAGCGCTGTATAACACCTTTCAAGGTGAGTAAAAATAAATCCAAAAATGCCAAAAAAGTGCAGCTATTAGTCACTGTGTTTGCCTGATATATTATCTTGGAGCATGAAACATTGCACAAAGGATGGCCATAAAAATATATACCTATAGGAAGAGTTCTGGCTCCTCACTGTTGTTTGTGTGGGAATTATTGTGACAGACGGTTCTGCTCTTTTCTTGTAACTACTGAGGCAGTCAGTGCTGTTGAATTAGTGCTCTTATTTTTATGAAAAAAAAAGAAGTTAAATTTTTTTTTCAGGACTAAGGACACAGTTTCAAATTTAGTGTCTGTTAGTGCTGACCTCCAACTAACAAAGTAGAAGAAAAGGAAAATATACATCCTGATATCACAAAGCTTCATTGCTATACATGAAGCCATTACCATTTATACTTCATTTTTGTCCTTAAAAGATGATCAAGACATTCTTATTAAGATTATTCTGTGCAATTAAAACCCATCTAACCTTATTGAGGCACTTCAAAGATTTTAGAATTATTAGTACAATAATGTCTAGAGTAAAACATAATCATGTAATGGACCAAATCAATGATCTGTTTTTGTTTTCTGTATATCAAGTATTTTAAATAAAGGCATAAAATTTTTTTGAAGCATGAAGCCAGAGAGTCTTCACAGGAATTTATACTACTATAAGCAGAAAACAACAATATGCCACCTAAATGGAGAACTGCCTGTCTCTTTTTATACTTGCTTCTACATCAATATCTCTCTGTTTATTCATCCTGTGGCAATGAAAACCAAGGTCAGTTTAGCACTATGTTAAAAAACCCCCAAACACGTATAAATTTTTATTAAATTTTATCTTGCAATTCTACTCTACTTTGTGTGACTTTTGTTTATTCCCCAAAGAGCTTAGTTTTTTCTAAAGCTGTTTTTTAAGAGGTAGCATGAAAACTACACAGCGTTTGAGGGGAATAGCCAGCATTCACTAAGGGCATAAAACACTTTTTTCTGTGTTACCAGTTCTGTTTTTCTTTCCATACTGCCTAAGCCTTCTTATGATTGAGCTGTTCAGAAGAACTCTGAGGTCTTTTGCTTCAGTGACTGCAGGGGAACAAGAAAGCTTAAAAGATTCTTGACCATATTAGGGTGTTCAGCAGAGAACAGATGAACTTGGCCAGACCTGTAGGACAACTGTTTCACACCTGTCAAGGTCAGGTCTTCAGTACCCTAATTTTCAGTGTCTTATTATTAAAAAATTTAAGTTATACATAATGTATGCTTTAACATACTAGATAATGACACCATTTTCTCAAGAAATACTCCAGCAAAGAATGGGAAAACACCCAGTCTCACTGCTTTTAGGATTTTCTCCATGTCTCCCTGCTCTACAAATGGAATTAGCATCTGTTCTGTGCAGAAGGTGGGAGCACTGAAGTTCTGGACTGTATTTTCACAGGTGATATCAGTGATGAAGGAGAATGATGGTAACAGATGTGTCAGGGTGATATTTTTCAATCAACTCACAAAGGTTGCATAAATTGGATTTGTTTGACAGTGTGTTGTGTTGGGACTGGGTAGTTGACAGCCTGGGTACTGGATTAGCTTTCAGCTCCAGTTGTAAAATTTTAAGTTCAGTCTACTGGAAAATGTTGCCCTAGCAGTTGAGAAGTCACAGTTGATACAGGACTAAAAAAAACCCCAATGACAGCAACAACAAAAAAAACACTTCTAGTGTACATTAAAAAATGAGGAGGAAAAAAGACATCAGTAGTCAAAATCAATCAACAGCCAACAGGTGTGTTAAAGAAATAACATATTTTCAATAATATCTCTAGAAAATCTTATTTTTTGCAAAGGCAGGGATGTCTCACCTGGACACCCACCCCATTGCAAAAGTGTCAACAGCTAGGCTCAAAAGAAATAAGTGTTAAACTTGCCTCTAGTGACCTTGCTACTTGCGTTTTAAAAATAAAAGTTGTCTCATACAAGAAACCCATTTTCTTCCTTCTCTTAAACTTTACTTCCTCAGTGGAAGCATTACATCATAACTTGCTCTGACAAAATTTTCCACAGATATTTCAGCAAAATATCAAACACCGCGATATTTTGGTGAAAAGTGACAAGGCATCAGTTTGCAAAAGCCAAGACACCAGCAACTTACTGAATAACATTAGCAAAACCCAAATCTGTCCATGACCCTAGGAAAAATGCCTGTACTTGAATTTCTTTGTGAGATTTCTTATCTAAGCCAGTTGTTAATAGATTTCATGTGAGTTGGAGTGGGTTTTGTGCAGTGCTAACTTTTACACATAACATGAGGCCATATGTCAATTGCTATGACAGCCCAGTGGGAAACACAACTTTTAAGAAACCTTCTCTATAATACATGCATTTCCCACAGATTTAGAGTCAACCAACTGAAAAAAAAGGAATGTAATTTCCTGCAGAGGTCTTTAGAGGTCAAAGCTGACATTATTAATTGTATTACCAAAGAACCCAAGCACATAAGTAGCATAAACACCACCAAGCACTAAGGAAGGATGAAGAACGTGTACAGCCAATATCTATTCATCATGCATCATCTTGAGAGGACAGGTGATACTTCCAGAAAAGCCTGCCAGGCTGTCACCTGTGTTTATAACACTCTTGGTTTCCTCACATATGCACTTTAGCATGGTGCATTATAGTTTTGCTGCTCAGCTTTAGAGAAATTCATCTAGTACACAGTGGTGCTGTCTCATCTGAGTTGAAGCCATATGGCGCTTCCTCACAGATAATATGTTGCACTGTCAGGAAGACAACCGTATGTAGAGTGGCGATGCACATCCCTTCCTTGAAGTCTCCTAAAACTTACTTGGATATCAATTTAAGCCCACCGGGTTAAAACATCTGTGAGAAATTACAATTGTAATCGATTGGCTTGGCTAACGTGCTGCTGTCATGAAATCCTATTGCTCCTTTCCAGTGGAGTAATGCTTTCCAAAGAGAAGCAGAAGGCTGTAATGAATGACGTGACAAAACTATCAATGTTAAAAAACCGAAGCTGGCAAATAATGGTTTTCAGATTCCTCAAGTAGAAATGCAGTAAGTTAAACCTAGGTAATGCCAATATACTGGGAGAATATGTACAAAAGGAACATCTGACACGGATATCTAATATTTAAACAGCATGCATTTTTGTCGTTCTGAAAAATGTCTGTGTTCAGAGATACAGAGTAGTTTTATTTGTACCCAACGTTAATCCAATCAAAAATGTCAGGAAAAAGTATAGTCCGCCTCTCATTCTTTAAACCAGGACCTATACCTCAGTGTGAAGTCAGCTGCAGTTTTAAATTCAATTCATAGAATAATGCATCTCCAAGCCTGAAATTTTTTCAGCTTCTGAATAAGTGTTTGAATAAATAACTCCTTAAAGTGATTAGGTAGCTTGTCTAAGAAACACAAATGCAGGCATTTTTATGTCAACTACCATTCATGTTTGTATGCTGATATATTTGCCGATCTTCAGATGCAAGTGTAAAAATAATTTCTAAAAAACATTGAGATGAAATGTCCTGTTTTGACCTGTAATAAAATACATTTTTTTCCATAATGTCTCGCAGGTTTGGGAGAAAACTAGGCTGGGTATCATATCTTTCCTTTTCCCTGAACGAGATGCCTAAGGAATGTGAAATGATACTGAAAAATGGTCTCAGTAACCCCTTAGGTTGTCAAACCTTTGGCTGCAGAAGACTAGCAGCTCTTTATAAAGCATCTGTTTTAGCAGCACTCCTCCAGCCCAAAGGCTCAGATCACAAACTTTTTAAGGGAAAAGTCATAAAGCTTCATTGACATTGATTAGCCGCATTTTGGTCCACAAGCAAGTCACAGAACTCATTAGCAGGTAGAATTATAAAGATAATGGATGGGGACTCCTACAGCTTGGTCATATGTAAGCCTGAAGTTTTCAAGTTCATTTTGCTTTATTACAGGTTTTATGATAGTTTGCAGTCATGATCTGCAGTTTTCCTCTCAATGCTGTTTCTCTGCAAAGAAACTAAAGAGAGGCACAAAGCCACAGAAGATTATATTTTGGCTCTCTAAGTTTAAAGCAGGAGTGACCATTCCATGTCTCACACACCACAAGGGATGCTATATGTGCTCAGCTGTGACAGAGCTCATGTCCCAAAGAGAGAATTATAAACCAGTGTGGCACTCCCAGAAAACAAACCTGTAAAGCAATAGAATTCAAGTGGAGAAATGAAACTAAAGATTACCAATTTGCAGTCAGGAAGACACCCAGTGATGAAAAGTTCTGCATGTAGTCACAGCAGCAGAAATCCTTAACAGCTGCCTGCAGGCTGGGCACTCTGGAGTGCAAGCTTCACCTCGTCTGTGACTGATGATGCTGCAGAAAATTATAAAAGGTAAAAAGGCCTTGGAGAATGTAGCAGGGTCTCACCTTCCTAAGTATATGAAATAAGCTCAAAATTACCTCAAATTTTGTTAAAGTGGCTATATAGCTTGTAATCATAAACAGAAAGACCAAAACATCACCAAAATTAAAAAAAAAAAGGATGATGTCATAGCAAGGAGTAAAATTAATACAGTATGTGAAAGCCATGTCTTATTTACAGTGTTTTTCAGCATTCCATAGAACCCTCAAAGAAATTATTCCACAGCATCTTGGCAAATGTGTTATGTGATGATCCCTCGTGCCAGAAAGAACAACAACCACACCATGAAACATTTGAGGTTCATTCATTCTGTACACACAGAAACCCACACACGGATTCTCTCTCTCTGCACAGATACTTTAACACACACACCTGTATGTGGATGTAGATATAAAATGCATAGGGTGCATACACACAAAGACATACCTGTACATATTGTGTATAAGAAAATAAAATGTAATATATGATGAAGATGACAGGAATGATGTACATGCAGTGAGCAAGAAAAAGCAGATAACAATTGATGGGACTGTACTTTCACATGATATAATGGTGAAAAGGATTTCACGTAGTGCCAAATGATATATCATCTCAAATTACTTTTCAAGCAACTGTATATAAATAATTTTCCCTTACAAGTTATGAGATTTGTAAATCTATGGTTACCATAGAGCTGAGTGGTTTTGCTTGCCGTATTCATGGAAACTTTACTACAATTGAAGAACTGGCTTTGCTTGCTCTCTCTACCAGCACTGCCCATTTTTTTCAAAGAGATGAAAAAATATCCTGGAAGTCTGAGAGCTGTTGGAAATGGTAGGCTTGATTTGGCAGTGTATGGTCAAATGGGGCACCTACCTTCACTGCTGAAGCAAGCTGCTGTGCTGTCATGCTAGAACGTGCAAGGGCGAATATTGGAGCTGCCAGTGAAAGTTCTTCAGATATTATTCATCTAAAAGCCCCGAGTCAAGGACTTGACACCATTTGTCCATGATAAAAATGAATTTTTATCTTCTTAAAAAGATAAATATAGATATTTTATTAAAGTGCTCATTGGCTGCAACAAAGTAAAGCATTTCAGAGGTTTGGAATGTATCAGGCTAAAGTGTTTGTATGAGATGTGTGAAGACTTGTTCATTAACACTGCAATTATTTCAAAGACAAGGACTGCCTAAGCTTTTCTTACTAACTCATCTCAGCAGACTTACACCACAAACACAAAAGTCCTGTACTCTGCTGATTTCTCTACAGTGTAAAATCTTAGGTGAAGAAGCCCTGAATAGTTCTTACTTTCTCTTCCGTTTAATTTTTCTTTCATAGCATTATCATGTCTTTGGAAGATTCATTGCTTTTCTTTCCTTCACTGGATTTTTGGAGTAAATTATGTTCACACCTTAGTCTTTTTTTTGACAATATTAAAGAAAAGAAAAACCTCAAATCAGTACATCTTCCCTAAAGGGAGGCATGGCTGGTCATTGTAAAACAAAAAAAGAGGGAAGATAATGGGAGCATTTTGGAAGGGATTCCAGAACTGTGTCATGGGTTCCCTCTCATACATAGAAGTTAGGCAGTCGATTTTGACTTGAAACCAGACTGCTGAAAGGTGAAATTGTCCAAACTGCTCTCCAGGCTCAGAGTGATTTTGAATATATTTTACAGAATGTCTTACAATAGCATTTTGGTTTGGGCCAGCAATTAAATTTTGGCAGTTGCTATGCACCATGCCTTGGTCTGCATACCAAAGCAGACTCAGCGTGCACGTGAGTGGTTCCTTCTGGGTCAAATTAACTAAAGGATTGTGAGCTCACCTTACATGCTTCAGCCATGGCTTTCAGTCCATGGGATCAGTCTGGAGCCAGACCAAAGGCAAACACAAGGATGCTGAGAGTTGTGTCTGCTGGATCTTCAGCTACATCTGCTTTTCCACACTGAGCTTCTCTATTGTGTCACTTATCCTGATAAGATACACACAACTTTGGGGAGGGCTGTAATTTTCTGCTGTGCCTAAATGTATCTGCAGAGAAATAGGACCAGCTTCCAGCTGCACTTTGAATGCAATCCAGACTATGACTACAAATCAGTGGGACAGCACTGCGTAGAATGGTTCAGGATCATCAAGGAAAAAGATGAAATGATAGACTTGATTCTGAAATATTGTTTGATTCTGAAATAATCAGGGGACTAAATAAGGACATCACAATGAAATAAATGGAGTTAAAGTTGACTATGCCATCTGTGAAGCTGGCTCAGAGACTCATATTGCTGGTCGATGTTGGAAATAAAAATTGCAATGCACTAATTACCTGCTTCTTAGGATCCCCATAAATACACTGAATTTAGCTACAATATGTTTAAGCACTTAGTCCACATATAATATCAAGATAAACTATTTTCAGTCAGCTCTGGCCCATTACGGGTGTGAAATAGTTGTCAGTCCTGACAACCACACAACATTTAAAATTTCTGCCAAGTGCATGTGTATTAACCATGCACAAAACTTTTTAATTTAACCTTTTTCAGATTATTACTATTTTCCATAATCTTTTCAGAAGATTTAATAAAACTATTTAGTCATTAAATCAGTGGTCATGATTTTTTCCCTGTGTACACTTAATTTGCAAACTTGGCAATTCTAACTTACATTTTAATAATTTAAATTATAAAGCATGGCAGGTTAGTTTTTGTCAAAAAATTCCAAGGTTGATAACGGTAGAGTTTAAAACAAATCCTGTCACTTATTTTATTGCCAACAAACAGAGGATACAGACAAAATCATACTATGGTTCCCGTTACAACACTTGCAATGCCTCTAAAAAATAATTACTGTTACTACAGAATTCAAGGAATTCCAGACTGTTGAAGTAGCAGTGATTGTTTGCATTGAAAAATGGAGAGCTTTGTGGCTAACCCTGTGCAACAGAAGGGTCTCACATTACCTTGTGGATCCAGCCAGCTCCCTTCCTAATGTATTTCAATCCAGAATGCTCACAGTCTTCTCCATATTTGGTCTCCAAACCTTTATAGTGTCTGTGATGGTTCAAATGCATCATTTCCATTCCATGGGGCCAAGGTTGCTCTGCCAGACTGAAGGGCCAGGGTAAACACATTTCCAATTTCAAAGCTGTTTGTTTTGGTAATTCGAGATAGAGAGCTTCTGAAATTGGTATACACTCATTTTTGTGTTTACCAGAGGCTGTTTCAGATCAGAATTGCTCCCACAGCCCTCAACTTGCCAGAGCCCACATGTGTAGCATAATGTCTAACAAAGAACCAAAATGACAGACTGCAAATATTTACTAAAAAATAATAAATAACTGAAAAAAATAGTGCTGCAAATCGACAGACTTCATCCCACTTAAGAAATAGCTCTTGCTGTATAATCATTTAATAGGAGTGAGGGGTAAAGTGTTATCCAAAAGGCAATTTCAGCAAGAAAATTGAGAGGAAAAGGAGCTTTTGAGCTCTACAGAATGGTGATGACTTTGACTATATTTTACATGAGGAGAGCCCTTAAACTGAAGGACGTTTGAGAGACCCAGCGCTTTCATGTTGCTGTGGTAAACTAAACCACAATCAAGAAGGTACCTTGGGTTAGATATTTTGGCTACAAATCTGCAGCACCTTGTCACGAGTTCTCTGAGGTTATTAACAGCATTAATAACTCATCTGTGTAAGAGTGGTGCCTTGAAGACCCCGATGAGATCAAATCTGCTGTAGGCATTTTGGGAGTGCTCTTGTACTCACCGTCACGTAAATACCAATGAAATAGAATGAATGATCCAAAAAGAAGAAAAATGACAAAGAATTGGAGAAGTAGTTGCTCTGAGTCAAAGAGCAAATCTGTTCTGCAGAGTAAACCTGGGCAGGCTGTGCTCCTCTGCCCACCATGCGCTGTCAGGACACAGACTATGCCCATGGCAAGAAGTGGCACACTTTGGGCAACTGGTCAAGGCTTCCCTCTCACCAAGCTCTAGGACACCAGCAAGGTCTGCAGCCTGAAATGGGCTTCTATCCAAAAAACCTTGGATTTGAACATCTTCTAGGTCAACCATCTATTTCTGGGAGAACAGCCAGAATGAATAAACCCAGATCCCTCTCAGCCCAATGAGCAACCATCCAGAGCACATTTTTTTCCCCCAATAAATATATAATCCACAGAAATTATTATCATAGCTCAATAATTTCGCCATTATAAAGGAGTGAATTAACTCCCCTTCTAACATTTTTATATTATCATAAGCTCACAGTGCAAGCAGCTGTATTTTAGAGCTAGCAATATGAAATCTTCAGTGGGACCACTATCTTTATAAAAGTTATATACAATAGAAGGAAGTTTCCTTCTCCAGGTAATTCATGTGTGACTTACAGTTTTTATCATCTCTTGGTAATTTTTTTCCCTCATCAGGATAAGTTTCACTGGGTATATCATGTATCATATTTTAAATAACAAATTTTAATGCATGATATCCAATATCGTATTCATTATTCTTAGTAAGACTAGGGAATCTAAAACAATAGAAAGTCTTATTTACATTGTGACTTGAACACAACCCTTTTTACATGTGAAAATCCCCATCTGGTATGTGAAGGCACTTACAGGATTACGCATATTTGCATGATGTACACAACTGCACGCAATAACTGTGTAAAAATATTCAGCTTTTCTAAGGGTACCTAGTTCAGCCAATACATACATGTGTCATCAGCTGTGATCAACACATAATATCAAATTTAAAGATGTTGCATTCCAGAATCCTAACACTTTGTCTGAAATATTTTATCTAGCTTAGATAATAATCCAGCCAGTTTTGTCTGCAATACTTATGTCCATTACCGGAATAACTGAACTCCTCATTTTTTTTAGTGTGGACATCCATTACGAAAAGTTATTTTGCTTGCTGTTCATGGACTGTGAAGCTCAGAACAGAGCTGCACAAGACATTTTGTGAGCTGCTCTAGAGGCCCTCTTCTACCAAAAGATGAAAGGTGGAGCACTACTTCCAAAAGCATCTGACAGGTGTCCAAGTTCTGTATGAAGGAGGAAAGAGTGAGCGCACTTCCTTTTGGATGAAAGGCACAAGATCAACTCAGCCACCTGTAAAACCACAAATTCTAAACTTAGGCTGCATTTCCCAAGCTTTAGATTCTTTGCTGTGTACTGCAATCCCTTGCCCAGGGTGAGGAGTACATGTAGGAGGTTGGAAGAAATTGGAGTAAATTTATGGGTTTCACCAACCTCAGTTTGCTGAAGGAGTCACCTAAGCCTCCCAAAACACACATTTATGCTTTTCCAAGACATGCAGGTGCATTATAATGAGCTTCAGGGAGGTACCCCTCTGGGATTAAGACTCTTTCCCTCATCTTGGAATTACAGGTGTCCAGATCTGCTGTTTGTCACAAGGTTGAGGCTGTGGTAATGGCTGCCCAGTATTTAAAGACTGCATTTCTCTGCCAAAGTCCACCACATTGGCTGTCAGAGTTTTACACATATTTAACTCTTTGCATATGCAAAGTGAGGCTTTTGGCATGCCCAGAATAATTTTCCTTTTGAGTCACAGTACTCGAGATTTTTTCAGAGAAATTATTTTTCCATCTGGCGGAACCTGAGGATTCTGAACATCTGAGCAATGAGTCTGGATACCCCAAAGTGCCAGACAAATGCCACTGTAGATTCAGGATCAACTTAGAGCAAATGTGCTCTGAGTTCAGTATGTCTTAGACATGCTGGGTACCACACAGATTAAATCTGACACATTCTGGGATTGCTGGGCTCAGCAGATGCACAGCCTGATGGGTCTGCAGACATTTTCAAGTTTATAAACAGAAATAGGGGGAATGCCATTTAAGATTGTTTGAACATATAATATCTAGCTTTAAGGAAGGTGTTCTAGCAGTGAGTGACAGGTATTCAGGAGGATCAGAGGCGCTCACTTTCAGTGCTAGAAATAGTTCAGTTTGTATTGAATAAATAACTAGTAACTGGGTCTAAAAAAGGGAGGGAGAGAGGAAGCCTGAGAGGATGTTACTTTTTAGCCTGATAGTAAGGGAAAACTAAAAAGAATAGTATGTCAAATAAGAAAGGAATAGATGCCATGATCTGCCATCTTTTGTGTAAGAAGGCCTCATGCAGATTTGCTTTGACGCACTGTAGATTTGGCCACTAAGGCAAGAGAGTGAAGAAACATTTCTTTGTTGACTGCAACACAGCTGATCAGAGCTAAATCCTCATCAGGATTAGGTTCTATGAGGCACACTTTTAATAATCTAGAGCTTCAATGAGC
Source organism: Promerops cafer (assembly GCA_013398275.1). Lineage (NCBI taxonomy): Eukaryota > Metazoa > Chordata > Aves > Passeriformes > Nectariniidae > Promerops > Promerops cafer. The sequence continues at coordinate 52,170 of VZSE01009955.1, read as the reverse complement.
TATTCGATGCTTTCTGAAGGGGTCTCCAAGCACCTTGCTCTTACAAAAACAAATATGAATACATAGATGTACATATCCTGGTGACTCTATTCACTCACCTCAAAGAAGAGAAAATTTCAACAGCTGGGACAGAGCACTGAGCTCAAGTGACTTGAATGCCAGAATAGCCATTAAACGAGAGAACTGAAGCATGGATCATCTCTGCCTCTGTAGATGGAGAAATGAACTCCAGGAACAAACTAGAACAATTCAGATGACATAGAAAAAATATTTTAAAAATCACATGACTTACATAAAGTGGCAGCCGTCTTAGAATGTCCATATTCCCTGCAGATATATTTTGAGCATTTAAAGACAAAAAACTCAATTCTAATTAGGTGCTTATGACTATCTTGGTCTGATCCATGAAAGTATTTATTTTATCATAGACTTAAGTATTTGTGTAAATATTGTATTGTAGGAAGATACTTTCCTACAATACAGGAACAGGATATTGGTTTCCCAGGGACACTTTGAATCTGGCCAAAATTTCCAGCTGTATTTGGTTGTATACACCTTTTTGATCTTTTCAGTTGTATTATATATCGGACAAAAAAAGCTGTTTAAAAAATATTAGGGGTAGCAATGTGAAAAGAAGGAAAGTCAAAGAGAATAACCTTAGGCCAGTTATCCTTTCAGTTTTCCACAGTCATGTGACAGCTGGCATTCATGTAGCTGCCCACTATACTCTACATATTCAGCAAAAGCAGACCCACACCAAGCCCTAAATCCAAGGGAAGGAATATGATAAGGGTAAAGGGCATTTTTATCCCTTTTCATCTGTCACATTTCTTCTCCAATGAACTCACCATGAATTTCTTCCATGATAAAAAAATTGAGGAGTTGGTTCTATATCATATGTCAGTGTCCCGATGAGACATCTCTGTAATTAGAATAGGTGAGTACATTTTAGCAAGGGGATTTAACACCTCATGCCTTATTCTTTTGGCTTTGAGCTATTAGCTGAGATCTCTGAATGTTATTCTGTACCCCACTTAACACATTTCCGTAAAACTTATTTCACATATGAATCATTAAAAACTGGATTTCGAATCTGATTCTTCCCTCGGCTTCTTTTATATCTGGGAAAGCTCAAGGCTTCTCAGCTACAAATTCAGTTTTGTCCTTCCAAAGATCCTTCAAGCAAATTCAATTCAGCAGCAGAAGCGACAGGCCAGATTTGAAGGAGTCACCTGCTGACAGGTGCATGTGTTGTGGTGGAGGGCAGTGCTTGGAGGGCCAGGAAGGGCAAAAGGAGCTAGAAAATTATATTTGTGTGGTAACAGGAATGCAATAAAATTTGAGTCTCTCCATGTGGCAGAAACGACTACAGGTGAGTGTGAGAGAGTTGTAGTGTTATTGGATAAAAGAGAGGGATTTGCAGGGGAGGTGGAAAGGGAGAACTGGGGGTCTGTGTGGAGAAGAGTGAATAGAGTAGGAAAGGGTCAGAGGGTTGTTGGTGGAAGAACCAGATCAGTGATGGGGAGAAGAAAGACCAGCTCGGGGATTTCACCTTCATCTTCTGTTGCTCTCCCTTCTGTTCTGTTGTTCATACTCAAAACACAAATAACCCTCTCACAATCCCTTGCTTACTGCTCCTGTTGCCCCCAGGCCAGTGAGGAGGTGCAGAGCAGAGGCTTCAGGGTAGTAAAGCACAAGCTGCCCTCAAACCTTGCAGATGTTGGTGCCACCAGAGCCTGTAGGAGCACATCCTCCACATCCTCCAATACAGTCAGAGGATTGATTTTCCTGCTACAGCCCGCCTCCCCAAACTGGTGCCTGATTCCTGTGCCTTTGCTGCCTCTGTTCCCAGGTGTAAGCTCCAGCATCCACAAATAGACCCTCTGCAATCAGTGAGACTACTCATGTGAGTAATGGCTCACAGCTGGATGCAAACAGAGCCATGAGCTCCCTACATTTTTAGTTTTTGAATGTTAGTATTTTTCTTGTGCTTTTTTTCCCTGAGAAATTGGATAAGAAAATTGCTTTTCCTAAAATTTTCTACATTTAGGATCACAGTGATCAGCACAGCTAGATAAATAAAAAGGAATCTTAAGTGAAGTTATTCCAAAGCTCCTGCAACTCATAGCTTTTTTGTTGTTGTTGTTCTATAAAGCTCTTTTGCTGATATGGTTTTTAAAAGCAGTGAACAACTCTCCTGTGATTTCAAAGCATCCCCAATTCTAATAAATCCAGTTGTGATGTTTAGAACTTATCAGTTGAGATGACTTTTGTGAGATCATACTGAATTTACTTTTTACCAGGTATCCATCCCATTTCTGGTAGTATGTGGTTTTGGGTATGTCCCAATAATCTCTAATGATAGTGTTATCGTCTAAAGTAACTGGCAAAATGGATACTATTTCCTTAGATTCTTCTATTTGTATAGATCTGAAGAAAAAAAAAAGACAAAAAATCTCAGGAAAAAAAAAGGAGTTTTTTGGTGAGGAGCTGATTTTTAGATGGTGTGGCTACTGTAGGACACACTTTCAAAACCTGTTCAGTGTCCAACCATTATATCTGAAAAAAATGATGAACTTGAGAGAATTCAAACAGCGTGCTACTGGCTACTGTATTGATGACTTGAAACCCTCCAGATTCTCTTGAGACCTTGACTGTAAACAGGCAAAATATCTTCTAAAAATCTTTGTACTTCCTAGCAAATGTCACAACACTCCTCCCTCAGAAGGATGGTGCAAGGAACTTCCTCATTCATCCTTAAAATAAAGCAAATATCTAAAGTAGTTCCATCCAATCTCAAATTGATCTGAAAATGTATTTAAAAAATCTTATTCTTTACTGAATTCCTACATAAATTCTTTATACAGACATATTGCTTTGTGATTTACTTCTCCATAATTATCTCTCCATCTTCCTTCCCCTGTAGCTATCTCTGTGCAGCCTCCTCTGCCTAGAAGCTCTCTCTGCCTCTGGGTTGTACAGCTGATCATTCATCACTATTCCTACTGCTAAGCCTGTTCTTCATTATGCAATGGCTACAACTCCTCGTCCCACTTTCCCTGCTCCTCTTCTCTCCCTGCCTCCAGGACAAGTTCATCTTCCTTTCTTGCTGTAGCTACAGCAGGGTCATAGCCCTTTTCCCATGCTCTCCCTCTCACCTGTCCAGTTCATACACTCTGACCTCACATCTCTGTAAAGCTCTTCCTCTGTCCAGACTTCACCTCTTCTTTCCTTCTAGTCTCTTACTACACCTGAAGTTCAATGAAGAACAAAGAAAACCACAAAGGTTGCACGGGACAGTCCCACACTGATTTTCAACCCTATTTTTGCTGGCACCTCCTATTTCAGTGATTCCCTAATTCTGTCCAAAATCTATTTGTGTCATGAGAAGTTTTATTAGTAAAATTTTTATCCCAGAAGCCCACATGAACAATTTTATTTGAAATTTGGTTTACACCAATAAATCCCTAAAACCCGAAAAGCATCTCTTGACAGATTCCTGAGCAAATGGACTTTCTGGCAAAATACATGTAAGTATGACTTCTAGATGGATAAGGCAGAACGATGACCATTTGAAAGTCTCATGTCTGTCTGAAGAGGGAACAAGTTTGAGGAGAGGATGTCCATCCAGTGTATTATAAATTCACATTTATAGCAGCCTTGCCACAAACCAAATAGGTAAAGGTAGGCACATTGGCAAGATAACAGCTGCCTTCTTTCAGAATTTGCCTGTACATACCAGTACTGTATTTTTGATGAAGTGATAAGGAAGCACAAGCTGCGAAGTTCTGCCCACTGCCTCAGCTGAAATAACTTCATCTACCCAAGCTTGCAGAACTTCAAAGAACACCCCAAAAGTATTAACACACACATGCAAAGATCAGTTGTACTTATAAACGTAAGTTATTTTCTCTAGACTGTTGAGTTTTTTCTTCATTTTGTTCAGGCACAGCAAATAGATGTGTCAGCTTTTTGTTGGTTCAGTAACAGAAAAATCTCTCGAATCCGATTATCCCTATTCATATATAGTCTGCAGTTATTTAAAAATAAGTAGTTTGGAGATTTAGTTTTGCTTCAGAAGGTAATCTTATTGTTGCCTAATAAGTATGGCATGAGTCACTCCACTGCAATAGTCCCTCCACATTCCAGTCTTTATCATCTCCAAATTAAGGAAACTGTTAGATGCATCTTACTGTGAGGAAATGAATATTTCTGATCCCTGCTGCTAAATAACATGGCAGAAAATTCCTCTGAATGTACACCAGACCAGTTTGCTAATATGAAAACTGTCCCTTGAATGCATTATACAATCATTTTTAATTTCAGCAATTATTTATAATTTGTTAAACCTGTGGACAAATCTCACAAACAAAGAGTGAATGCTACATCTTTATCAAAAGGGTTCCCCATGAGCTCCCAGCCTTTCTTAGTTCTTGACAGAAACTTGATTTTGATAATGAAGCATTATAGCCACAGCTCTGTTAAAAGCCCTGCTTTTGTTTTTGAAACAAGTTGTGACAATTGCCTCCCATTTGAATCAATTTTACAGAATCCTCACAACAATTTTTTACTCCATGATCATTTATTACGCATTATTACCTGAGTGCTTGCTGACTCCCAGCGCTGCAGAGGACTCGCCCTGCTGAGAGCAACAGACAAATTGCTGGGCAAAGAGCCTCTGCTCCCAGACATTCTCAGTTAAGGCTCTGGAGTGTGTGTGGTGAGGAGAGAGGTGCTCCACCACCCTACACGGCAGCCAGGGGACATCAGGGCCACGGGTGTGGCACAGCCCTGAGAGTGTCAAGCGCTCTGGCGCTGATCCCGAGGAGCAGAGAGGCAGGGATGCTCACACTGAGCACCCAAGGAGCCCATTTACACCTTCCACTAATAGTTAGAGAAGGCAGGCAAGCCTAGCAAGGACAATTCACTGCACTGGGGGCTGGGTCTCCACCCCACACCAGCGTAAGTTCAGACTCGGATGCACAGAGACTTTCACTTGTTTCAATGGTGCAGGAGGGAGACCTAGATCTTTATGCAAATCCTTCTCCTCATTTCAAAGAACCTTATTTTTTGACAGATTTTAAAGAAGAGACATGCTTGTCTTACATTAATGCAGTTTCCACCTCAGCAAAGTAATGTAGTTTAGGAAATAACTTATTAAAAACAGGTTCTGTCTTGAAATATCTAAGAAACCCTGCCTAACAAAACTGTTCTATATGCAGTTTCTTGTTTTCTTAGCTTATTCTGCATTATCTAACCTACCAAATATTTCAGAAAGATTCTTTTTATGTAAAACCTGGCAATAAAAATCACTGCATAAGTAGCAGAAAAGTAATTTTGACTAGTGCCTGCATTACCTCCAACACATGAAATTTAACCAGCAGAGCTTGAATTCAATGAAAAACATACATATTAAAAATTAAAAATAGCAAGTACAGAAAGTTGATTGAATTGGGATTCTTCTATCACTTGGGAAAACATATGGAAAATGTTTTATTGCACGGGAGAGTCCAGACAATATTGACCAAGCCCCTCTTGATTTTCTCTAAAACATTTTTTGCATTAAAAACAACCAGTAAGAGCAGTGATTTATTTCTAAATTCCCTGGGTGTGCAGAGAGACACAAAGGTCCTAAAACTGCTGACTAAGATAAATTGCAGGTTGGAATGTATTTAACAAATGATAATGCAAAATGCAGAAAAATATACAGAGGAACAGGAGATAGCAGTGGAATGGAGTACATGACCTGCCTGAGAAGTTACTACACACAGCCAAAGAGCAGATTTAACTGCAGATAAATTCCCCCAGCTATCAATGCCTACAGAATTAAACTACTATTAGGAGAACACAGTGAATCCTTCAGCTGCTTAGCAAAGATGACTGGGAAACTGGTATTAAAGTAGGAGAATCAAACCCTTTTTTGAGGCAAAGTTAGGAGAAAATAATGTGCTGAAATTAAATTATTGAGTTAAGCCTCCAAGAGAAGAAGCAGAAAAAGATTAAACCAGTGAGTATTCATAGTCACACCTCCTGCCAGCATGGCTGCCTGCTGCACTGTGCCTTGTTCCACACTTTGGAGCATCTGGCGTTGGCTGGGATTTGAGGCTGGACACGGGACACAACGGAGCAGTGGTCTAACAGGGCAGGGGAATTCCTGCCGTCCTCTTTTGTACACAGGTGCAGCCAGCCCTGGGTTTGCTTGATTTGCTTGCTTTTTAAAGATCCTCCCCCTGTTTCTCTCTGCACGTGATGGCTGAAGAAGCATCTCGTCAAGCTGTCCCTGCAAGGCTCTGGCAGAGCAGGTCCTACCCTGGGCCAGGGCTCAGCAGCAGCTACAGAGATGTGAGAGCAGCTCACGGAGCAGAGCAGGTGAGAGAAAACAGAACCTGCCATCACCCTGCACTCACCTGCCTTCAGGATTTTCACTGTCCCTGCTTCCAGGCACTCCAGACATGAATGAAATGCACCAAAAAGCCCCTCTGTCCACTTAAGAAAGAGCTAATATCAGAAAGGTGCAGTCCAATATCAGAAAATTGACATAGAGAATTAAGAGGAGATATTAAAGGGGAACTTCTCTTTGGTGGATAGGAAATAAATTTAATAAAATCTTCATGCTTATATATTAATCATCTCCTACTGAGACTCCTTCACTGGCTTAATGTTGTATTGTTTGTACGACACTACCACAGTGTGGTGCACAAACACTGGAGATTGAAATAACTCCACAGGGAATTGAAGAAATTGTTCTGGAGTACAGACCTCAATTCACCACCACAGAATCCATGGTAAAGTAGGACTAACACCATTAAAAAAAATAATTAAAAAAGAAACAGAAATTTAATTTTATCTCCATGTGGGAACTGGCTTTACCATCTGGGCTGAAAAGAAAGGGAAGACACAACTAACTCCATGATGAGCAGATCTTTCTGGAGGCAGGTTTCAATATCTCTCTGTTACCAGCATAGTCCTAATTCTGCATATGACCTGAACCCCTATTCCCTGTGTCAACAGGGCCTTATTATTTTCCTTCTCTGCAAAGTCAGCCTTAGCACTTCTCCTAAGCCCTGGATTTACTTTGAGAAGAGGCCATCAGGCCAATCAACTATTGACCCGGTGCTGTGAATTTTCCTCCACAGAAGCAATGACTCCAGTTTTTCTCCTGAATGAGTTTTCACAAAATAGGAGTTTCATCTTTGAGATCCTCTAATCCATCTAAGTCTTGGCTGAACTGGGCAACAGTTTCAGAAATAAGTGGAAGCAACACTGAGACAGAACAGGATCATATACTCTTGCTTGCCTGGAAAATCAGCACTAAATTATGCGACTCTAAGCAAAATATATATTCTGAAATGGAACTATTTAGCCAAATATAACTGTATTGATGTCTTCATTCATTCTTCTATTTTTTCTATCTTTAACAATATATATAATCTGTTTTCCCACACTGGGAAGGTTTGCTTTTTCCAAGAAAATCAGATGGGGAAAGGCTTTCTGATATCTCATCAAGGAAAAAATAACCGAACTAAAACCAATCCTCTACACCTGGATGGATATTGCCACTGACTCACAGGAATGTGTTCCATTAATCCTCCTCTTTTCTCTTTTACCAGCTCATATACTTTTCTATTGTGCTAAAAGAACTAATATTTTTAGCTAATTAAAGTCCCCATTTAGATGTGTCTATCATCAGATGGGAACATTCACTCCCACCTCACAATTTATATTTGCCAGGCTCTTCACCCACCCACCCAGCAGACTGCCAGCCCTGCAGCCTGCCACAAACACACAGATCACAATTTCTGACTTGTTCTGTTCTGCAGTGACCCACTACACTCCTGAAATACAGCAACCACAGAAACTCTGCTGGTATCCATGCCAAACCAACTCTAATTCTGTGACAGGTGAGCATACAGAAATATTAAAGGCCAAGCTTTAGATATGTCTTGGTTCTGGTGCACATCTGTACTTAGCAGAGCTTTCAGTCATTTAAATCATGTCTATCTTTCTGCACTAAATGCCTTGTGGTGTACACCCCTCATATTACCCTGCTGAAGCTGGGCTTAACATCAGCAGTTTTATCTTGGTAGCCAGAAGGGAATCCAGTGGTGACATTAAGCTTTGCTTTTTTGGAACAGCACTAACAGGGATTTCTACCAACTCTTGGCTGTGCACAAAGCACAGTGGTGATGCTGTAGCCCACCAGGAGTCTCCAAAGTGTCTCCTCTGGATGTCTGGCAAATACAGCAAACACAAGCTGATGTGCGATGGGGAAAGAGAGAAAAATTTGCAAGGATGCAATGAACTTGATGATCTCAAAGGTCTTTTCCAACTTAGTTCTGTGATTCTGTCTGCTTTCAGCCCACAGCTTCTTCCAGGGCTGCCACTTGATGAGTCCTTTTGCAAGGGAGAGGGTGGGTTGGGGGTGGTGTGTGAAAATTTTGTATTTCAAACCATGTCTGTTTTGGAAGAGGCAGAGACTAGGTTGCTCATTGTTAAACAAGACAACTACAAGAGCTCTTCATTGTCAGATTTTACACACAGAAAAGCAGCTGGCCTGCAAAGGTGGGACACCTGAAAGCAAGAGGATGAAGAAAAACAACTCTAAAACTCAAAAAAATTCTGAACTGCAAGAAAAAAATGAGAGGTCTGGTGAGATTGCTCCTGATATTATTATGTTTTTAATTTCAGCTGTACAGTCAAGCAGTTCTCCCTGCTACCTGTGTCTTGTTTACAAATGAGTCATCTTTGTGCTGCCACTGCTCTCAGCTCCTTCCTTCCCCATCTGTGGCATTTCTTCCATCCATGTTCATATCTGCTAGAAGGTCTGGGCAGTCCCAGAAGCTGATCAAATAACAGATTACGAAAAATAATCTATAACCAAAAGAAGATGCTAAAAATTACCCTGGTTTTACTTTTCTTTCCTCATTTCTTCAAGCCTGTTTACCTAACACGTACACCAACGCTTCCGGTGCTTTATGTAAAAGACCAGATCCTGGCTGCCTTTGGCAACATGCTAAAGAAACACTCATTATTTATTGGATATGACATAGCCTTTCCTACATCCCTGACTCATTCTTTGATCTCTCCTGACAATTTATTTTAAAGAATTTTGCTATCTTAAAGGATTATAACTGGTACATGGTTTCCTTTCAAAAGGATTTAAAAAAAGAGAAAAAAAAAAAAAAGAGAGAAAAAAGGCCAGAAACATAATTTATGTTTTTTCTACTTTTAAAAAGTTCAGCTAAGTTCACATTTACCAGTTAAGAACTATTTTCATTTGTTTCCTTTCCCTTCAGAAGCAAACCACCACTGCCTCATGACACCATTATTACAGCATTTGTGTGTGAATTGCTCCATTCATTTCTTTGATCATGAGGTAGCCAAGACCCTTGGTGTGTCACCTTGCTGCCACTGCATGCACTCTAAGCAAGGCCAGTACTTCCATTTTTCTGTACAAAGTCAAAAGGAAATAGCTTCCTGAAGTGTAGTGTGGTCTGAGATAGGACCCATATCCTAATGAGATTTTTTTTTTCCATATGACTACATAAACAGGAAGGCTGTTAATTTTATTCAGTTATGTAAGCACCTGTCTCAAGTGGGAACATTGCACTGAATCTCCGTGCTGGCTGGTCAAACATGGTGTATAACACCACCTTTACATCTTTAGAAACAGAAGTTATTTTCAGAAGATGAAAGTGAGGAGCTTTTTTTCTTGCCCAAGCTCTCCATATTTCTTGAATTGCAACATCAAGGGCAATTTTTTTCTTTGCTTCACTCATTTTTGGGCCCACAAAAGAGATATCTGAGTAGTACCACAAAGATTCAAAGATTTGGGAACATGCACAGATCAAATTTAATATATTTTTAGCTTTCTGAAAGGATTTTTTAATGTAACTTGAGTCAGACTGATATTAGCAAAGTTAATGTTTCTGATTGCTATGTACATTGTAGTGAATCATCTCTGTAAGCTGAGGTGACAGAGCAGCAGAGGTTAAAAGTACATTAAAATTAGAAAATGTGCTTGTTAATTTTCAACACAAGGGCATTTATGAAAATTAACCAAGAGTCTCTGCTGAAATCAGAGAGGCCCTACAAGATCTTAACAGTATATCTAGTACTGAATTGCCTGCTTTTTTACAGTGTAATGGCCAGAATATTGCCATTAATTGCCATATAAACAAATGATATTAGGAGTTTGGGAGAGAAGAGTGCTGTTTGAGCACCTGCTCAATCTGCTAGTACGTTTCTTAATAAATCTAGGTATGTCATTGAAGGCAAGCATTAGAGGAGGAAGTGGTGCAAGCACTCCACAACAAACAGGAAAAAAGCAATATATTCTGCAGATAGTCATTCATGACCTCAGTGGGGACAACACAGTGCTTGTACAGCATGATTTAGGGAATGTCACGGTTTTCCTGATTTTTCAGTGTCATCCATTTGAAATAGAGAAGGATGGTGGACATTTATGTCTGCCATAGTAGAGGTAGTACACCCCGTAATATCTTTAGCTGATTTTAGCCCAAAATTATCTGCAGTAATACTATCCAAAATTTAAGAATTCAATATTGGTTTTTTTCCCTCACCGTTCTTCCCTCTCAGGCCAGCAAAAGCCTTTCTCATAAACAGCCTGTGGGCAGCAGAGGTCCTCTGGCTCTTGGTGACCCTGCCAGAAAATAGGGTGTTATGCCCCTGCCAGCCCAGCCTGGTAGAGCAAACACAGATTTTTAGACTTCCATGGAAAGGAAGCAAGTCCTAAAGTATTTTCTGGGAAGTTGTTTGAAGAGAAAGAGTTTCATGGAACCGTACCCCAGGAGTCTGTCACATCAGAGTGATCCCACAGGAAGGCCAAGCGTGCAGAGAAAAAGAAAACTTCTGAAGGGGGCTTGGGTTATTGGCAGGGGATGGAAGAGAGGATGTCACTGAATCACTCCAGACATGCTGACTGTGGCTGACATACTGCTCTGGAGGCAGAAAAGAACCTGAAGCAGGCACGAGGGCCTCATTTCTACTCAGTTATTTGTGTGAAGGCCCATAGGAGCTAAGGGAAGGATGCAGGAAGATATCTGATCAGGATGAAGAAAATAAAACCTTTCTTCCCAGAAACCTCAGGAAGGGCTTTTGAGCTATTCCTGGAAAATGATGATTTTTAACATGAAACATAAAAATGACATGTTTGTACACAGGAACACAGCTATCTCACAAAGAAAGCTGAGTTGTCCCTGGCACATAATACCAGAAGATAAGAAAGCAGAAGGCACATATGAAGCCCACTGATATTACAACTGCTCCTTTACCCCTGCACAAGTACAGTGCAGGTGGGAGACATTTGAAACTGGCAAAATTGCATTTCTAAATGGGACTACACCTTTCTGCACTCTTACATTTTCTGTGTTTGACTGTTTTATGAGAATTATTCTTAAAAGCTGGGACCTCAGACTGAATTGTCAGTGCTGTTTGTGAAGCATGTCTTGATACAACCTGTTTTATTTTAATTACCTAGGTCTGTAGATTTGTCTTTGTTGTAATGATCTTCATTTTTTGATGTTGTGGCTTTATGACAGCTGAAATTCTACAACTGATACTAAGATATGGGGCATAACTAATGGCTCTAATATTCTCTTCCTTTATTGGTAGGCCTTTAAATGAAAAAGATTTGTTCAAACTCTATCCCAATACCTTTGCTCATGAAGTGAATACCATCTTTTGAAAAGTGTTTCCAATCTTTTTTGCTTGGAAAAATAATCAAATGTTTTATCTCTACCTTAACTTTTTCCTTTATTGGGCTTTTTCTGGCTTCTCTATGTCTGATCCTGCTAAATTTCAGAGCACAGCCTAAGAGATCCATTGCATATATCCTTTTTCCTGGTCTCTGGTGAAATTACCTTTTTGTGGTACATTGGTGTTTTTATAGCCATGTCCAAGAGAAAGGGTGCTCCTCCTTTTGCACGTGCAAATATATGTAGAGTTATATGTAACATATGGAAACACCCTTGTTCACCTCTTTATTTATATTTATATATATATTTGGTAGGCCTTTCACTTTAACTTGCTGCTTAACTTCAACGTCATGTCTTTCATGACCCTTGACTACTGTCTCTGCTATGCCATTGACCTGAATATTCCTGTTTTCCTTTCTGCCTCGTGGAAGCATCTGCTCAGCCCCCTAAGCCATGCAGGGAGTCTGGTTTCATTCAGGTGTCAGAAAGGCAGTAGGATTAAACCACTTCAATGGGTGCATGCAAGCACTGACAACTTTTAGTAGAATAGAATAGGGAATAGGAATTAGTTCTTGGATCATAATGCTTTCTGTGCAGGCAACCACAGACCTCACTACCAAAAGAAAAGTATTTGATATCAGGCACCAACTGTGCATTCAAAATAGAAAAGGCAGCAGGCCTTCTCTTGATGAGTTTAAGCGTTCAGGGACACATTCTGTCTCCTTTTGTGCTCACTCTGATTAGTCTCTCACTCCCTTTATATTCCTGCTGTAACTGGGAGGGCAGAATGTGAGTTATACAGTAGTGACATGGATGGCAGAATGCAGTCTACAATAAGCCACAAAAAGTACAATACCCCAAAAGAAAACAAAATTACTAGTATGGCAGTGAAGAACACTGACACTGGGTAATTAAATGGCAGGATATTGGTTAAAAAAAAACAAAAACAAAAAACCCAAAAAATTAGGTTACTATATTTATCCTTTATTTGCACTCCATTATTTTGCTGCACCTCCCTGACACATTTTATTTCTTAGGATTTTTGGTTGAAAGAGTGGATAAATAATCTCGATTTTATCACTAGAGACACAATTATCACAATAATAGAGACTTGAATACCCTTTTCTTGTCTTCAGTGGGTGGTATAGACTGTTTCCAAAGCTCATCTTTTCCACTGTGTCCAGTGCTTTTTCAGTGCTAAATCTTTTGTTTTAAGCACACAGAGCTGCATTGCCCAACTCCTGCACTGTGTGACTTAATGTGCTTTAGGTCTTATGAAGAAAGAATTCTCCAGACTTGCTTAAGTTGAAAAGACACTTGCCTTAGTCTTCCCCAAATCTGTTATGACATCATTATATCAAAATGGATTAATGTGACAAGAATGTGAATATTCAGGTCAGGGGGTGAGTTCAAATAATTTTTAAAGCTCACTCCAATTTAAAATTCTGTGAAAGTAGGTTACTCTTACAGTGAGTAAAGCTAGGAAATACTGCTGCCTTTTTTTAGCATCACAGGGGATGGATGCCAGCATGGCATCCCAAGAAATGGTAAATTCTTAATGCAAGGAATTGGATAATACATCATCTCCAAAGGTTGGGGGGAGTGATATGAAAGATTGAAAAGCCTTAAAGGACACAGCTGAAAGCCAGCTGCTGCATATCCTTGAGATGTTCATGCAAGGACTCTGTGATCTACAATGCTAAAAGAAAAGGCAACTGTGGGGTCTGTGGAGACAAGGTACCTCTGTCAGCTCTAATAAGAAGCGAGGTTATCTCACTGCTATGTTTGGGTCAGAAAAACACTGAAGTTTCTCTGAAGACACATGGATAAAGAGATAATGAAAGAGCTGAAGAGCTACTGCTTTTCACATAGCCTTTCCTCAGTGTGAGAAGATTAATGATAGACTAATAGCACTCTGGAAGCTATGCTAAGGCACATGGAAAATAAGGAAGTGATTGGTAACTGCCATCATGGTTTCACTGAGGGCAAATCATACCTGCCACATTTTGTGGCCTAAAACAACATTGGTGGATAAATGAAGAACAAGAGATGTCATTTACCTGGAGTTGTGCAAAGCATTTGACAGCGCCCTACATGACATGTTTGTCTATAAACCCTGGAGGCTTGGATTTGATGAATGGACTACCCAGTGGAGAAGGAACTGGCTGGATGGTTGCACCCAAAGTTGTGGTCAACAGCTCAACATCTCTGGAGGGAAGAACTCATTGTGGCCTTTGAGTGCCTTAAGGAAGCCTACAAGAAATACGGGGAGGGACTTCTTCCACCAGCATGCAGGTTTAGATTAGCTGTTAGAAACAAATTCTTTACTGTGAGGGGCGTGAAGCACTGGAACAGGTTGCCCAAAAAAGCTGTGGATGCTACATCCCTGGAAGTGCTCAAGGACACATTAGATGGACCTCTGAGCAAATCTGGTCTAGTGGAAGGTGCCCCTGCCCATGTCAGGAGGGTTCGGAAATAGATGATATTTATGGTCCCTTCCACCCAAACCATTCTATGATTTTATAGTTTTGTGACAAATGGCATCTTCATCTCAAGAAAGTGACAAGTTCTCTTTTCTTTTTCCCCTTTTCCTTTCTCTGTCTTACTTGCTTAGAATTCAGCCATTATTTTAGGAGAATGTAGAGCGTTCTTGATCTCAGCAAGAACACAATCTTTATGGATATGCGCAGTGTCCAGGCATTTTAAAATAACAGTGTTTTTAAAAACCTATGTAAAGAAAGAACAACTCATCCCAAAACCTACATGGCTATAGGGTTAAAATTTATTCAGGACTGAAGTTTCTGGTTGGGTCAGACCTGGTCTCCATAAAAAGCACAGGCTGATGGCTCCATGTGTTTTAGTTTTATGTTTTTACCCATCCTTACCTGGCTTTTTTCTTTTTGTGATTTTTTTTTTTTTTCTCTGAGCCATGGAAACAGCAGCATGCGATACAGAACAGCATCACATTGCCAAACTGATACCTAGATAATCAATGGCTGAAGAGTAAAAAAAAAGTCTTCCCCTTACAAAAGAAAGATGGTAATGAAGAAATCTCACAAGAGAAAGAGAGCTCCTTGCTGCAGCCACAGTCCAAATTCTCTTACTCTCCATCCCAGACAAAGTCCATTACAGATATAGAAAGTGTATCCCCTGTTTCTTCTTCCATCTTTCCTCCCAACCTTTATCTTTAACCTCTCTTCTCTCCAGTCAACCAAAGAGTCAGAAATGTTTTGTTACATCAGCCAAATATGGTTTTGCTTTTTGAGTTTGTTTTTTATTTTGTTTATCCCTCGTATTTTTCTGTTTTGCTTTGACAGTGTAACCTGAGGTTTTGTTTTCACCTCCTAACTTTGGTATTTGCTCTATTACAAGCCAAGACACAGATCATGATTTTTGACTGGGATATAAACTAAAGATGACATTTGCCTGGTCCTCCATTTCTGCCCACCGGGACTGGCCTTCCCCTCAGGGGACATCTACAAAGGGGAACAAAGGTGCAATTGTCGTGTCAACATACCTAGTGTTGTGTAGTGACTACTTTTTTTCAGTAGGACATAAAAGTTGACAGACATTGATCTAGTCCCTCCTCAGTGTCTTCAAGCTACTAAAACTTCAAAAGCAGCACATTAATTTCTTGTCTTTTAAAACAGGGAGACGTTCAAAGCAAGTCTCCACATAAACCTTTCATGTTTGCAATATAGCAGTATTCCTTAGCTGAGTTTCTTCTTCCTCTATGAATAATCTGCCCTTTATTTTTCTAGTTTTCCAGGTTAACAGGTTGTTCCTTGTCACATTTTCCTTTCTGTCACATTCCAAATTGCCAATACCCATATTCTACACATCAGCAAAACTCTTTCTGGAACTTTTATACACCTGGGAAAGATGGAGATTAACCACCCCACCTTCTTACTTGATTGTCAGTGGCATTATGCTACCTTTTGCCCGATAAGCCAAACAATTCCTAATCCTCATTTACACAGTCAATAAACTCGTGAACACTTCTCAGAGTCCTCCTTATATTTCTGCATCTTCCAATAAATTGTGTTTAGTCTGATATGGCTGTAGCCCACTGCAGACTGGGAATTTTAGCCCATAAGCAGGGAGAAGAGATCCATTCTTCCTTCATTCCAGAAATTTTTGTAGTTTTAAAAAATATTGTGTGGTCCCTCCATCTCCCTTTTTTTATTTTATGCAATTTCAATTTGGTCTCTGACCTCAGATTACAGTTTCTAGGAATCTAATCATTCTTGGAACTTTCTGTTAAAATGTCTCCATCTGATCCAGATCTTTCTTTAAGTGAGTGCCCCAAATTCAGTATAACCCTTTAGCCTTGAGGCCCAGGGATCTTTATCAAAGCTTAGCAGAATGGAAACAGTCCCTCAAGTGCCCTGCTGCCTCCCAGTATGGTATTTGGATTCACCACAGCAGTGTGACATTTTTAACTCATGACTCAGCCGTATTTGCTCGTGGTTCAGCACAACCCCTGACCCTTTTCTGTATAACAGCTTCTCAGCCAGCTGCTCCTCATACTTTATTTATGCAGTTGACTCAGCTTGCCTACGTGAAGGATCATGCACTTCCCCCTCTTCCATTTCAGCTCATATTCCCCAGGTTGCAAAGATCACTTCAAATTCTGCTCTCGATGCCCAGTGCATGCAGCTTCCTCCCTCTCAACTTGCCCACACCTTGAGGGTGGGGATCATTAATGAGCAACCAGAAGCACAGGGCAGGTCTAACACCACTCTTTTGATAGGAAAGCTGATAGTGTCCTGTGTAGAAGTTTCAATCAGTTTTACACGCACACATGCTGTCACAGATCTCTGCAGTCTTTGCTTTCTTTACTTTTGAGGATATTGGGAGAGACAGGGTCAGAAGACTTCCCAAAGTCAAGACACAAGGGATTTAGTGCTTCTTCCCTGGCATGCTGGTTGGTTGAAACAATTGTTTCCCCCAAAAAATTCATTCTTTAAATGCAACTTTGGTCTAACATCTTTCAACATTTTTTTTTTTTCATTGGCTCCTTCAGTTCCTAAATTAGGGATCTTGGTATCCTTCGTGATAACCACCATCTCTGACAATACCACACTGATCTCATTCCTACAAGTGGATTCAGATCTTGGATATTCTGTGTATTCACTAAGAGAGAGATTATTGTCAACATCACCTCAAATTATTTAGGGGAACAATATATACAAGTCTCCAGAATTGCAATTCTGACCTGTCAGTAGTACTAGGAAATGGTGGGAAAAATCTTGCTTCCATATTCTTTGATGATTTATAATATTTTTGAATAAAAACCTCCTCAATTTCAGCTGTACAAATCATCTCCATTTTTTTTAGTCAGTCCCAAATCCATTATTATTATCTTTGCTAATAAAGAGTTTTTTAGAAAATCTACCTTTAAGAAAAGAAAAAAAAAAAGAGTAGCCACTTCTATTCTATCCTGCCTAGTCTCAGAACACATATAATAACTTAATTCAGCATGGATCCACAGTACATTTAAGACCCATCAAGACAACTTTGCTCATAATGTGATTTTCAGTGTTTGTGAGAATAGGTTATTGGTTAAACAGATGGGGGAAGAAGGGAGTGAGAAGAGCTTTTGAAGTTATGAGATCATAGAAAATTTATTCTGATGGTTGAATCAAGGGACTTGAAAACTGGTGATAAAAAAAAGGATTTTGCAATTTCTCATGTCTAGTTAAATTTGTATCTACTCAGGGCATTACCCTTATACTGCAGCTAAAAAACCTGTAAGACATCCAAGGTTATACTGCAGCAGGGCACCTTCCCTGGCTTCTAATAAATTTAAATTAAGAGAGCCCTGAGTTATTGAGACAAAAGCTGAAATAGTCTTCTGTCTGACAGGCTAAGGAAAAAGCAAATGATCCCACCTGAAAGGATCTATTTTGCTGAGTGGGCACTCTGGAGTCACTCTGCTAAAATACACCTAAAGTGATGTCAAGATAAATATCCTTATTTGTGTTTGCAATTATAATTTATACTCAATATATAGCACCAGATAGAACAGAAGAAAAACGACCTTTAAAACTTGAGGTATTCAGAAACAGCAGCACCAGAGGATAACCAAAAGGTTCCCATCAGTTAGCAAACTGCAACAAAGAAAGAAATTTCTGGGATTTTGACTCAGCCAAGTGGCAATAAGGATTTACTGGTGCTATCCCAGGTCCTTGCATCTAAAAGCCTTTGCAGGGGTCAGCCCCCAGCTCGGTGTCCTGGCAAAGGCCAAGTGCTCACAGCAAGGGACATGGGCATCACCACCTGCCCCCAAGATGCTTCTGTTTCAGCTCTCCCCCTGTCTGGCTGCCCACCAGAACCTACAGATCTCTGACCCTGTAAGATGTCCTTTCTGCCTCAAAAGCTGCAGGGACTGATAAACTGCCTGCCCTGAAATTCCAAGGATTTCTCTTCCTCCCCTGTCACATGGGACATCATTTCTATCATTCTGCATCTGCAAGAATTCTCATTAAAACTTCTGGAGCACTGTCCTTGTGATTATCCTGTCTTTCTAAAATTGAGGGCACACTTAGGGGAAAACAAAGACTGTTCATGACTTTCTCAGACCAATACAATACACATGCAAATAAACAGATAAAATTCCCCCAGTTTCTTAGAGAATTGTCCGCAGACCAAATGTGGCAAAATTCCGTCCTTTTGTCACAAGTTCAGTGTTCTGTTGTCATGACTGTTACCTAGAAACAGAGATACTGAAAAACAAGTTGCAGTTTTAAAAATGCTGGTATTTGCCAATAAATTTGGGTGTTGAAGGGAACAAGAAAGGGGCTTTATAAGAGCTGTAGAAATTTAGTATTCAAATACTGCTCTAGATATTTGAATAACTAAATGAGGAGATACATTATCTCCCTTTTATCACTTCAGCAATTTTGATGTCAACTATTTCACCCCACTTCAAAACTCAGACTTGCAAATTTATTTGGCCTCACAAACCACTTATCCCAATGAAAAGCACCATGGACATGACTTGCAGGTTGGGCAGGTATCTTATCCCAAACCTACGGATAAAACTCCTGCTTCTGTCCAAGGGGATCACACTCAAGCTACTGGGCTGGAGTTTTTTTAGACAACGAATTCTCTCTTGCAACCAACAGCTTCACTAGGCCGCACTAACAGTAAAATAACAATAATAATGATAAAACTCAGCAAAGCATAAAAACTTGTAGAACAGTAATAGTGATGCTTCTGCCATTTTTATGAGGCACTAATCTGGTTGCCTCATACAGAAGCAGATTATGGGCTCGTAAAACAGCACAACGGATCTGTGGTGTAATGACTTTAGTAGGTACAGCAGCAGCTTTACTACAGCTCCCCTCTTGACAAGCCGTATGATGTAGGATGAGAGGTATAAATATAAAATCAATCTAAATTTTATTTGATTGCGATTTCCCCCTTACCAGGACAGAAAGAGATCAAAGGAGAGCACGAAGTAGCAGAGACAAATGAAAAAGCCTGACCTATAATAAAAGAAAAGCTAACACTCTCACCTGCCTAACTTTAAAAATATTTCAGCAGATGCATGGAACACTAAAAGTATTTACACAATTCATACAACGTAGAACCTTTAAAAGCAAGTCATCAGCTATACAATAGGAAAGAGTAAAAAAAAAAAGAATTAAGTAAATGGACGTATCCCTCAAGAAGCTGTCATTTGAATTACATCAGCTCATTTCATTTGTGTGGAAGAATATCAAAACCATACCTCTGAAACAATAAAATCATGCATTTTATGCCAGACTAGAAAAAAAGGTAAAATGACAATTTTGCTTGATTATATATTTTTTCTGCTCTGTGTACAAAGGAGTAATTATACATATTTCATTTTACGTATTCATACAAAATGGATACTAACAGAATAAGACTCAGTATAGCAGCTACAAAGACTGATAAACAAGATAGAGTGGCTGTATGTATCCAATGTTCAAAAAGTCTACTGAACATCTTTTTGCATCAGCCACCAATATAATATCATAGTACTGTCTCTATTTCTTTGTGTCATTTTCAATTTAAAGATGAGACAAGGACCTATTTTTATTTTAGTTGTTGTTATTTAGTGTGTAGCAGCATGAAATCCAGGTCTGCAATTGTGGTACCTCGTTTCTAAACACCACTTCACTTCTAAATAAAACCTGAATCTCTCTGATCATCCATGATAGGGCTGTGAAAATTGAAGCTACTCCCATAATTTTTAAAGTAAGAACTTCTTATTGGACTTACAGTTCTGTTTCAGAGCAGTTTGGAGAGATTGTAACAGAAAAGTTGTCGTTGTGCCATACTTCAATAACAATACAATTTTTGACAGAGCCTTAGATGTACTATGTGAAGGTATTTGAATATAATTGCAAATTCAGCCCTATCTGGGTCCATTTAAATGCTGTTCGAAGTTTTGGACTCTCCTGCTGCTTCCCTCAAGCATGTCCCATGGTTGTGTGGCAGGTCCTCATATAAGATGTAATCAAGAAGACCTCTCCACTCCTCCACACTGCTAAATCACTGCTGGTGTTCCAGAATTAAGACCTTCAGGCACCAGGAGAACAAATAACAGTATCTGCTCTGAGGAGTCTGTAAACTGAAACCTAAGTTGTGCAAATGTCCAGTGTATATCTTGCTCACAAGCCTGCTCTCTGAAAAATGCCTCTCAAACCTCTGAAGGTGCTGCAAACTTACTCTCCCACAAATTCTCTTCCACCTCATCAGCCCAGCAGCTCCATGACTCAACTGTTACCTTGTCTGCTTTCATATACACAGGTAAAAAATACTCACCATTTTCTCCTCATACTGCCTGATTCTGTATTCAGCCACAGGATTTTTTTTAATAGCAGCATGAAATTTGTCTAATAAATTAATTGAAACAGCAATCCAACAAGTGCTTTAGATTACAGATGTTTGCAAGCCTTGCCTCCAACACTGTGTCTCCAAAACAGACACAGGAGCACAGGAAGGAATATTACAGATATTTTGAGGGTTTTATACTGAGCAGAGTAATGTCAAAATCAATGTCTCTGGTGAGACTGCGGTAATAAAATATTTCTTGGTTGAAAGTGGGCTGGTTAACTCCTGTACATGCAGAAGTTATACATGTTATAATGTTCCTGGTGGAACATTATAAAATGTACCATGAATGCAAAGGCCAAACATGTAGGATGTTAAAATGCACATGTCCACCAGAATCAGATGTAAATAAGGGGATCTGTTAGCAAATAGAAATCCAGTTAAATATGTATGTCATGAATGAATAAAAGAATACCTAAAGATCTTTGAGTTTCAACTGCTGGATTATCTCTGCCCCTCAACCCTTCCTTTCAGTTTCCTTCTCTTTTAGGTGGTCAGAAGTAAGGCTGTGTGGCCTGGGCAACACAGTGTTATTGCTGTGGTTTGCAGCAACCAAGGAGCTGTCTAGAAGCAGGATAAACTGCCACAAAAGCAAAGTTATCTTACTTTTATGTAAATTCCATCTTTGACCTGCATGTAGCTGACGGTGCATATTTTATTGTGTTCACTGGGTTTTCATTAGACCCCTTGTCATTTGCTGAGAGGTTTTTTAACTTCATTTAAATCTCCTTGTGCCTCAGAAATGTCAATAAATGTCATTGTTATCATCAGTTTTGTCCTGGGTTGACTTTTCTGAGTTTTTGGTCTCTGGATTTGATTAAAATTGGGAAATAAATAGCGAATAACATATTGATTGCAGGCTGGGACTGGTTGCAGATAATTTATTATCTGTGAGCATGATACCAAGGTTTTTTCTACCAGAATCTTCAGACTAACAAAATTCATTCTGATGGAAAAGTGGGGTTTATAGCTGTTCTTTAGTGCAAAGTAGTTTTTCAAGTCTTTGCTTGGTCATCTATAGACCATAAATCAAGCTAAGATCAATGGTAGTTACCTCATACTGTTAGTTTAGCAGACCTTAAAAAGGAAGCTATTAGAGATTATTAAACCTGAAATCAAAATGCCTTGCTTACAGGGGAAACAAGAAAAAACAAACAATCAAGGAAAAAAAATAAGAAAAAACCACAACAGCCATTGCCTGTGAACATCAATCTAAACCATAATTCACTGTATTAGCAGTAATTTCATTATATTGCTTTAACCAGACTTAGAGAAGAGTAATTATTTGGAGATATATGTCCTAAACTGACATTTTTACAATCTCCAATACTGCATCACTAGCCAAGAGAATGAAAACTGAACTCAGCAGCATATGCTTCTGCACTTTTTGTCATACCAATGAACCCTTAAGAATGTTCCTGCTTTCAAATCTTTCCATGACTGGGAAAATCTGAGTGTAACAATGGCAATGATTTAGAGACAGCAGAATGAGACAAAACCAGACAAGACATCAATCAGGCCCTCCAGTCTTTGCTGTTTACCTCTCCAAGAGTACCTGATCTAATGCCCATTTAGTCTAGAGGAGCTCATTTACAATTTCAATTGTAATTACAGTCAGAGCCTTTGCCTCTGACTGCTGCCACAAGAGCAGACTGCTGGTATTACAGCAAACTGAATTAATAATCAGAAAACATATTAATGTGTCTGGTGGGCTGAAGAATCACGGTTATGCTTTATTCCCCTGAAAAACCAGCAGCACTGCTGTTTATTAAGGACAGCCCGGGTAAGAAACCATTCTGCCACACACCAGGAAAGAATGCCAGAATGTCCAGAATTCCAAAAAACCTGCAAGGACCACTACCAGGAACAGAGCTCTTGGTAGGAACTGGACCCCAACAACAAATGCTGTCCCCACCTTTGGCCTGCCAGAGTCACAGTCACTGTTCTGTGGCTCACGTGGACTTACAGACTGGATGCCAATGAATGCCACTAATGCCAATTCCAACTAGCACAGAAGAAATGTATTACACTTTTCCAGAACCATCTGAGACACCCCACTTCCATCATCCCTAAGTCCCTGACCATCTTCAATCTGTTCATTCTCACTGCTCTGAAGGTAAGAAATGCCTCAGATGGAATCACTTGCTAAGCAGGTTAAAACTGGTGTTGTGATTACTGTAGCATCAAATTCAAAAGTCCCTGAGTTATTCCAGCAGTTCTCTAGATTGAACAGACCTGGATCTCTGTATGGCAAGTGCAGAGTAGCAGCAATACTTAAGCAACCAACATATTAAAGGGCACCACTTCAGGCATGTTAGTCCTAAGGTAACAGAATACAGGGATACAGACTGGATACATTCATCATTCAGTTTAACAGACATAAATGAACATTGCTCAGCAATACTTATGTGATATCCATACAATAACAGCTAATCCACACACCTGCCCTTAGGTTCAGTTCTGGTTTTCCACAGTTAGGAAAGCTTCCTGTCTAAAGTGACACTGTCAGTCAAACAATATATTAACAGATGATTAGTATTAATACAACATAAACCATTCTAGTTGTGTTGAAAAGTCAGAATTTCGTACCTCTGGAGCATTTAGGACAAAAGCAATCAAGTGGAACAATATGAGAGGATTAAACTTAATATTATCTTCTGGGCATTTTTAAAGAATAAACTTGTTTTCTATCACAGTCGTTGTGAGCAGTTGGAGGACAGTTACCATTTATTACAGGAAAGGACTGTTGTAGAAAAAAAAAAAAAATGAGCCAGAAGAACTGTCTCAACAATAACAGAGATAGAAATGAACTGTCTAGAGACAAGATGCCTCATGTAAGGTATTGAGCTACACACAGTTTGCTCTGTGTCTTATTCATTTGTAGTATCAGGGGTCATGGTGCATTTACTGAAGGCCCAGATGATTGTATTTCTTGAGCTATTGCTTTCTTACGAATGTGAAAACAGAAATATGAAGAATGCAGGGAAAATAGCCCAGGTTTGAAGGTGAGCAAAATGGCAAACAGAGCAGAGCACATACCTGTGCTTCCACTTCAAGCTGAACCCTGGCATTAGCCCTTGAACCTTGCTTTCCAAGCACATTCCATCTGTATCCAGGACCCCTCTTTCACCAGTGGACTCCTAATGGTGTTGCTGCAACAGAAGAAACAGATTCTTACATAATTTGCAGTCCTATGGGGACAGATCCTATGAAAGTAAATAAAAGACAAACATTACTGATCTTATTCTGCTTCTCGCCCCAAATTATTCAGACAGTGCCAACAACCTGAGCAACAAAGGACTACGCATTGTTAGTTGCAATACACATGGAAAGATAGACTCTGCAGAGTTATTTTTCATAGAAACATATCTAATGTTTTATCTTTCAATATTGTTAGTTAAGCTAGAAATGGATTTTCAAGAATTTCCAAGTGATTTCAGCAACACAAATCCCACTGAAATGAATGGGACTTTTGCTCCTAGCTGCTTTCCACTCTCCTCATTAAGTCTAAGCTATTATTTTCACCATTTTTGCACCTCGATTATAACTCTCTGCAGCATTTCCCAAAGTACAATTAGACTTGGTAGCTTCCTACAATGCCCAAATATTAATACAATCTAGAAATTTGGAAAGATTAAGTCCAGATGCAGCAGTTTAATGCCCTGCACACTAAGCTGCCCTCAAGCATTTGTCCATGGGGGAGGAATATGTCAATGCCTATGAGAATGAAACCTCCCTGGTACAGGCAATACACCTGGCTCATAAAAATACAGAGCATGATCACTGGAACTTCATTTCCATGAAGCTCACCCATATCTTGAACTGCTGAAAATTAGTGTAAGACATCTAATTGAAAAGATAAGCAAAGAAAAATCTTGGAATATAGACTTTTACGAGTATTATTATTATTGTTTCCACTGCAGCTTCTTTTCATCATCGTGTTTCAGGCAAAAACAAACCCCTTAACCTCAAAAACAATCAATGGGATGTTTGAAGTGGTATGGGAGGGCAGAGGGATGTACATATACAATCTTTTTTTTCTGATTTCCCTAGTTACCCACTTACCAGTGATTCTGTGACACCCCATCTACACACTGGGCAGCGTCTGTGTGTTAAACTGCAGCACTGCATCCCTTCAAAGCCAGAATAGAACTCTCCCTACACTCAGGATTCTGTGCTAATGCCTGCTGCTGACACCGAGGCAATGCCCAACTGCCTGAGCAAAGTGTTGACAGACCCTGGAGATGCTTCTCTGCCCCTGCCGTGATGAGAGGGCAAAAGGAGAAGGAACAGAGTCCATTAACAACTTGAGGGGGGTGTCAAGGGATTAAATATTGTTCTGAGTTTAGTATGAGATGTGGAATGACTCAAAGCTCCTGCTGATCCACTGGGAAGAGAGGAGCAGGCTGCAGAGATAGTGAGGAAGAGGCTGCAGAGGGAAGCTGAGCAAAGGATGCTGCAGAGAAAGAGCAGAATTTAGCCCGAAATTTGAGGTAAAGCCTCTGCTGAGAAGAAATATATAGCTGTGTTGTCTCACACATGTTCTCTCCTGAGGCCTTTGAAGGGTGCAATTTGCACTCCTGCAGTTTTCCCTGTGCCCAGCATCTTAGAAGGGATTGATCAGGGATATCAGTTTCTCTTGGCTTTCCCTTTACCTGTTGCCAGTGGAAATACCCAGAGCGTGGAAAGGCAGCACGTGCACTCTAAGTAGAAGCAGAATCCATCTGCACAAAGCCATAATTTAGTTCCTTGTGACCAGCTGAAGCTTGATGTTCATCTCAAAAAAGGAATCTGGAAAGCCCCTCATCAGGACTTTCTAAGGTCTAGGTGTGACAGTGAGCAGAACAACTTTCCTTACACAAAATTTATTACAGTTAAATATGTGGTTCTTAGCCCTTCTCTGCCTCCCAGACCACTGCATCTTTTCATTGTTCATTTCACTAAACCACCACCTTTTTTTTAGATAAGTCACAGTTCAGAAGACCCTTATGCATTGGAAAGTTTGCTGAAATGAATCCAGCTCTTTACTTGAGCAGAGAAAATGCATCATTCCTGCACTGTTCTAGTGAATGTCACAGAGAGTGTAACAAAAGAAATGTTTAATTACACTGCCACTGAGGCTTACTGAGACCCCCACCATCCTCCTCATCCCAGTACAATAGCAATAATCAAGCTAATCAGGAAGCCGGTGTTTATAAATCAATTAATACATCAATTAATGCACTGCTTAATGTGCTGCCTAGAGCAGCTATTACTGGCAGTACATGTCAGTTAATTGCTTCCTTCCTACTCCACTGGCTCGGTGGGAATCTGTTGGCAAAAGGCACCTCTTGTGTTCATTTTACTGATACTGAGAAAGACGCTGGACCCTTGTGTTTGTGGGTTGTGTAATAGCCTGGGTGCCTCTCTGTTCCACTGCCTCAAGAAAAAGCCTTCCTCTCTGTCATCCTACCAGAGGCAGAGGGTGAAACACATTGCTTTGTAGCAAAAGATGTGTAATCCAAGACTCTGCATGCCATTGCATCACACCCAGCCCCTTCTCCCCTCGACCCTGCAGCATCAAGGCCTGCAGAGGGACTGCATAAATCACAGAACCAGCCTAAAAACTGGTGCTGTAGGATATATGTGACACATCAGCAGGGACCCTACACCTTTCAAAAACTGTTAAATGATTATTTCGTGGCGTGGCTGTGAATAATTGCAACCTGTTTGGACTCAACGCAGCAGCACACCACAAGTCAGAAATTAGCTTCAGAGGCTCAGTCACAGAAGTCACAAAGAATTTGATGTTACAGTGAGGCAAAGGTCCTCATGGACTCCTGTCCATCAGTCCCCTGCTTTAGCCCTGGTGCTTTTCCCAAGGTTCACTTCCTTTAAAAGTCAGTACATAAAACACAGACTTGCCAATAAAGAGCAAGCTTGATTGCTGCTGAAACTTGACAATATATCTTGGAAAAATCTGTCCCTGGTATAACATGTTGTCTTGCCTTTTTTCCTGTGGTGCAAGGTACAACAATAACCTGTAGTTTTAAGCAAAATGGTAACAGGCTTTGCACAATACATTTTTCACACCACCACACACTTGATTCTTCAGCCTGAGTTAGGGGAACTGTCAGTACCTATTAAGAGTACAGCCTTGCATTAAAATGGCACGTAAGGTGAATTATCCACTCAGATTACAGCTGAGGTTTTTGGATTTGGTTGCATCTTGGGCTTCAGTTAGAATACTGGGAAAAAACCCACCAATTTTTCATTTTTGGATTTTGCTAGGAGGGATTTTTTGTTTGGATGTTTTTTGTTTGGATTTTGTTTGGTTTTTTTGAGGGTTTATGGTTGGTTTTGGGGGGTATTCTTGTGGTTTTGTTTGTTTTGGTTTTATCTGTCCATGTAAACAGAGAAAGTAAACAGCACTGGATAAAACTAGATTTTATGAGTTCAAATCTCCATCTTTCTTTCATTTTTTTCCTCTTCTGCCTTCCCTCCCTGAAGTATGAAGAAACCATCTTAACTTTCATTATTGCTTAAAAAAGGATAAATAAGAGATTTTTCTGTTATGAGAGGTTATTATAGACTAGCAATCAAGTTCTAATTCTACTTAGCTGCATAATTGTTGTAGTTAAATTGTATTACTTTGAGCGTATGACATATCAATTCATTGGCTTTCTATACAATTAGACTGCAATAAATCAAAGTAATTTGCTGCCTTATTACATGCAGACACTTATATGAGATCTCATTATCCTCAATCTGCCACAAAAGCTTTTGTATCTTTGTGCATGCAAAAAAAAAAAAAAATTATATGGAAATAATTTGTTGAATTTTAAATTCTGAGACACCTGAGATTTTTGCACAAACCTTAAAGGAGTTTATGCCTTTAGAGATAGCTGTTCAATAAAACCTAGCAAGTCAGAGACAAACGTAAAACAGAGTAACAATGATATATTAATACTGAATGTTCTCCACAGAAAAACAAAGAAAACACCTCAAAAAAAGAACCTCCAAACCAGCAAATGCAAAGCAGATAATGAAGTAAAACAAATCAGTCCAGGAACTCCTCAGGTGTGGAGAAACTGACTCCAGTCATCATCAGATAAGGTGCTAACTCTGAACATCTTTATTAAATAAGGCAACAAAGAAGATAAACACACACCACAATGTACGAGAAAAGGGAAAAGGAGATATTCTGGAGCTGTGAAATGCGTGGTAAATTTGGAATGGATGATGCTTTCAAAGGCACCCTGTATTGACTGAGCACTGCTTCAAGTGAATGGAAAAAAGCTCTCAGCAGCTGAGGGAGCTGAGCTCGTTCAGGGCTCAGGGACTTTGGAAAGTTCTCTCTGCAACATGCAAACCCCAGCAGCTCTCAAACTTGCAACACACTGATTACATAAACTTCCACAATCCACAGCACCGGGGTTTCACTCCTGGCGCAGTTTGCAGCAACGCTCGTGTTTTTAGTGAGATACTGCCAAAGAATCCTTTTTTTGTCTCTGGTTAGCCACATAAATACAAAGCTGTTTGAAGACTCAGCAGCCTATGCAACCTCAGCACTGCAAACAGGGGAAATAGCTCAAAACTGAAGGATTGTGACATTCCCCAGGCCAAAATGAAGGCATATAGTCATGGTTTGAGGCAGGATAGTTGGCTTCAGATTGTAATATGAGCAAATAGCTAAGAAGCCCCAACACCCATTCCCTAATGGGGAGAACCCCACCTCCTGGATTTCTTTTCCCCCTAGCCACAAAAAAACACAAGGTTGTTTTTAATCCAAAATAAAACTTTTCACTGGAATGGGCTGTTTTGTGTCACGTAGTTTACTTTGAAGTTTCCAAAGGATTTAAAAATGGAAAAAAAAAAGCAGCCACCTTTTGGAAATACACAAGACATTTCAACAATATAAAAACATCCCTCTGTAGAAAATAAGTCATATGGAACCACACATGCACTGCTTAAAGATAGAGATGCAGAGTATCAGGAATTATACTACCTGCTGTACAGTACTGCTAATTCAGTTGACGTATACATGAAAAAAAACCAAAAAACATTAAATAGACACTTGCATTACATTTCTTGACCCTCTGATCATGTCTAAAAAGAGT
Organism: Promerops cafer; assembly: GCA_013398275.1. Taxonomy (NCBI): domain Eukaryota; kingdom Metazoa; phylum Chordata; class Aves; order Passeriformes; family Nectariniidae; genus Promerops; species Promerops cafer. The sequence goes on along the minus strand of VZSE01009955.1, from coordinate 23,486 downwards.
TTACTGCTCTTAAGTCCATGATTCAGCACAGAAACATGATCTTCTGGAGCACAATAGCTCAGAATGCAACCAGAATGCTCCTANATAGAGATGCAGAGTATCAGGAATTATACTACCTGCTGTACAGTACTGCTAATTCAGTTGACGTATACATGAAAAAAAACCAAAAAACATTAAATAGACACTTGCATTACATTTCTTGACCCTCTGATCATGTCTAAAAAGAGTTTACTGCTCTTAAGTCCATGATTCAGCACAGAAACATGATCTTCTGGAGCACAATAGCTCAGAATGCAACCAGAATGCTCCTATTCCTCTGTGAACCTTTCCTTAATGGACTTCATGGAATAGAATTTGCCAAGTCTGGACATGTCACTGATACTCAAATACACCAAAGATTTATAGGCAGAGATTCTGGCATGATTCACTGTTTGACTCTGAACTAAGATATAGAAGGCACATTTCTGGACAGGAATGTGAAATAGTGCTAGCAAGGTAGTGCTGAAGGAGAGCAAACAGAGGAGAAAAGGAATTTCCATATACAATTTTTAGGATGAGAAGCTGGAAGAGGACAGGAAAAAAAAAAAGACTAGGAGAAAGAAAACTAGATCCAGCAAATGGTGGAGAGATAACAATAATCAAGGTTAAGGAAAGAATGAAAAGAAACAAAGAATTGCCACATGCAGCATGACTATGGGCACCTCTTAGTACATGTGCCAGGAAGAAAAATGAAGGGAACAGCAGCTTACATTTTGCCACTCTGGGGTTAAAATTGACACATAATGCAAACAAGGAATTATTCATGCAGATTTTGGTCTTAAAAATACTAGTGAATGCTCATAATTTTATAAATGAAAAACTAGTAAGAGATAGGGTATCCAGTAAAAAAAGCAGACAACTCTCTGCTTCACTGAGAAAGCCTCTCAGTGCTGAGGACAAGAGAAGAAATCACCAGACTGAAAATGGATGTGCCGGTTCCATTCAGGAAAGATTTTCAGAGTCATGGACCATTACAGTGCCTCCTGTGAAGAGAAGCTGAGGTTACACTCTCTTATCAAGAAGAAAAGGTACTACTCTCCTTACTGAACTAATACATTATTTCTGAACAGCTCCAGATCTTGCTTCAAATCTACCACATCCTTCTTACCAAGCAGCTCCAAATCCATCACAAGTTACCACTGAAGTGTGAAACCATAAGAGATGTTTGTTGGTAGAACCCAGAAGACAGAAAACAAGAAAAGAAAAGAGTGACAAACTGAACTTTTCATTCGCAAGAACCAGTCAATATGTAGCTATAAATGACTAATCAGACATGAGTGAAAAAATACCTCTTCTGGTAAAATGGATCAAGATAATCATACAAGGTTATGAGATTGTAATATTGCAAGGGGGAAAAAACCCCACCAAACCATCAAACAGAACAAAATACAACAACAATAACATGTATCAACACTATCCAGAAGGCCCAAGGGGAGGTAAACCACTTTTATTAATACAGATTGTTCAGTATTTAGTGATTTAAGCTTGTAAAGCATTCTATAAAAGGTAAGAATAGATAACTGGTTGCTCTCCCTATGGCACTACTCCTTTCTCCATCAGTGCATGGCTTTGCCTAAACATTGACTATACAAAATGAGGTGTTTTTTTCTCCCACTCTCTCCTCTTTTACAGGTAATTATATAGACATGGTCTTAAAAGTAACAACATCATGTCCTAAAAAATGTCTATTTACCATGTTTAAATCACTAAACACTCACTATTACAATTGCCACTGGAAAAAAAAAAAAAAAAGAGATCTATTTCTTTTTCTAATCATTCTTATTACTTTTAATTCTCTAAGTATTTCTTCATATAGACAAAGATACAAATGGGAACTCTCTCTGTACTTTTTATTATCTACTGTTGTAACAAGTGCTGTGAGGATGTAAATTAAAGACTTTGTAATGCCTCCTGTCCCTGACCAAGGTCATTAACCCAGCAGAACACACATTATCTTTTGTGTCTCAGAACTCTATTTTGTGAAGTTTAAACTAAAACCCTTAAAAGATCCTTGAACAAGGCTGCCTTTGACATCTTAATGCAATCTCTACTGTTAAGCCTCCTAGCTGATTTCCTACGTAATAGGTGCAAGATTTTTATGCAGCTCCAAGCTTGTTTCCTACAATATATAAATGACAGCATATCTCAAGTGCTGTCTGCTCCATGTAAGCCACAAAGTGTTTTTCAAGTAATCATGGAATCTAAAGTGGGTTGCTTACCATGACTGAGTAATATATTCCAGAGATAGAAGTGCTTTTGTATATATAACATTATGATTTTGCCTTTGATCTCAGCTATCACATTCAGAAGTATCCTAATCTTGGAGTTTTATAGCTCCTCTTGAAAGTTTATCAAACAAAGCTTTCATGAAACATACACATATTCCTGGATATACCACATATTCTGATTTCTTCCTCTTGGTAATCATGAGCCTTCTCTCCATGATATTTTTGATCAAAGGTCACTCCCCTTAACTGGGCTTCAGACAGCCTATTTTAAAAACAGCCACTGTCTCCTTATACTGTTTTGAATTTTGGACTTTATTTAAGGTAATTAGCCAACAGGAATAGAAAAATAACATTCCCCAAAATATTACAAATACTGCAATTAACTATGTGCCTCTATAGAAAACAAGATATTTGCAACAGTTTCAAAATTAAATCGGCTCCAGCAAAATGAGATTAATTGTTTTTAATGAACAAAGCCAATGTCAAAAACATGGTAAATTCAGAGTGGCAGAATCCGCGTTTCAAACTTTTCTCTCTACTTCTTTTTTTAATGATAATGAGTTGATTGACATCTTCCCCAGAGGGGCAGACTTCTGAAGCCTGATAATATCACAAGCAGCTGAGCAGATTCTTTCACTAACTATTTGAAATTGCTGGGTATTGTAAGGTATTCCTCTGCTAGTGCTGACAGTAATGAATACCTAGTTTTGCACAGCTTCAGCCACATGGGGGAATCACATTTTACTGTCTTCAATTTTCAGCTGGTAATCTCATACACCAGCATATTTAATACCCTTCTGATTTATAACAGAACACTCACTAATATCTTCTCAAGCACACATTTTCAAATCCTTGTGCTTGAGGACTTCACAGGTGGGGGGTAAATTGCAAGGATTTGCCTTCTAAAGGTTTATCAGAAGTGCTGTTACCCCCTACCTGTGTGTCTCTCTGTTCCTGCCATATTATAGACCCAGAATTACAGGATCCACCATAAATCTTAATTTTCTGGGCTTTCTCATGGGAACAGATCTTGCATCTGGAATTGAACACCCAGCTCCCTGCAAGAAATGAACATCTTTTCCTTCCCACCGCTGCCCTCCACGTGTGTGTCCCCAGAGGAACAAAACAATTAAAGATCACAATATCTAGGTGTTTAGTCACTCTCAAGTGTTCACTGCTGTTACCAATGAGCTGCTAATCCAGGGCTGGTGACATAAAAATCATCATTCCATAATGTCCCCAGAACTTCAGGCATTCCTTTGTCACAAAGAACTGTGACGATGGACTCTAGGATCTAGGTGACACTTTCAGCTCCTGTCAAATCACCTTCAAAGAAGTCATGGGGTTTTATCCATTTCTCCAGATCTGTTTTGACAGCACTAATGGCTGATTGTTGCTCTAACTATCCAGATAACATGTCATAACTTTGTAAGAACATCTGTTATTAATTTACATTGCTAAACAGCCAGCAGGAGCTGCTTTGTTTGTTTTCCAGCAGTTCTTGCTGTGTGGATGCTTCGGAGAAATGATGCAAACACTGTTCACCTGGTGCATATTTAGGCCCTTTACAGTGACTGAGCTGAGAGTATGCAAAGAATCTAATAGGAGAGGACAGCTCTGCTTCTTTAATTGCAGTCAACACGTGAACCACACTATCTGTGGAAGCAGATGGGTTCTGACAATGCTTTTTCAAATCTTGCTGAAATGCCACGCTAGTCAACACGAGTGAGGTTGTGATCATTCAGCTATCAGAACAATCTGACTTGTTCAACTCTCTGTTTTGCAGCACAAAGTCCTGGTCTGATGTTAGCTGTGTTTGAAATAATTTTTTGTTGTCACTCAAGGCACCACAGCCCTAGAAGTTATGAAAGGTACATCAGAAGCTTCTGATGTTCTTTTGGCCTTTGATTTCTACCCAGGTTTATAAAAACATTTGCAAATGGTTCCTCTTGGGAATGCAACACTCGGACTGAATTTTATATAGAAGTATCTAAATGCTTTCTTTCCACAACTGAACAGAGAACAAAACACAACCAAGGGTTTGTCTTCTTTGTGATCAACTTCACAGTTCAGCCCTAAGTTCTGGCACCCTGCTTGTCCAAACTGAACATAAATCAATTCAATTCTAGGTTATTGAAATCAACCTACCAGTTTCCACCAAAACAAAACTGAGTTGTTTCAAATATTTTACTCCAGGGACAGTTACCTAGATTTTATTTTGAATAAGACTGTGCTGCTTTGGTTCTCCTCACTATGTGTAGTCTTCCAATACTATATCACAGTATCCACTGCATCCTAAAATCTGCCCTTCCTGCTGTGTTCCAAAGTGTGCAGTGCAGACCTTTGGCTCTCACGCCAGGAAAAAAACCAAACAAACTTCATTTATAATCTTTAACAATATTTCAGACATTTTGAATTAGGCAAGAAACCACTCACATATAAATAACCTTGTTTAAGGTGCAACTGTGGGACCCAGGAGAGGTCTGGATCAACTTCTAAGCAGTGCTGAGACACTTGCCTTCCAGAGCAATTCCACATTTTTCTTTTCAGAGGCATCATTACTGCACTGCTGGCTTTTAAACTCATGTTGCCATAGCAAACACTGCGCATTGTCTCGTTATTATTTATGCTTTGAAGGCTTCTGTAGGCAATTATTTCAAAACAGAGGTATTTGCATTCTTGAGACTGAAACAACGCTGTGGATCTTGGAATTCATAACCCAGCGTGTGGCAGCTAAATCAGTACTTGCATTTGACCACTGCAGGGTTATGCAGCTTGCCTGGGATGCTTTTGTTGGCAAGATACTGGAGGGTCATTTCTAGATGAGAGAAATGATGAGAACTGAGGCATCACAGGCCACTTTTGACAAAAAAATAAGGCAGGAGCTTTTGTCACTTCTGAGTGACAGCAGGAAACCTTGGGATACAGAACTTATTTAGTAAAAATAACTAAAACACAAAACAAAAGTATCCAGTTCACCATGCGCACAAGTCAACCCTTCTTACCTCAGCAAGAGTCAATGAATTTAACAGGAGGTTAAGTACCTAATCAAGTGCATTATCATCTGCTGAATAAACTGTGAACAGGGAAAAGTTTATCTGAAGCTCATAAAGCTGCACATATTTTAATGGCAGCAAAAAAAAAGGAGAAAGAGGGGGCTCTGCTTTAGGCTTCCCTAACTTTCTAACTTGTACTGTCTAGAAAATGACCACATCACCTTGCAGAGAGCCTCAGGATCTGCCAATTCTTTGTAACGAAAGCATGGAAATGTCTAAAAATCAAATATTTTCACCATCAGTGTGTTCCTCTCCCCCAAATAGATCTATTATTAATAATTTTTCCAGTTACTTAGTATATGCTGTATATAACACAGAACAAGTGGTCTTCATATATGAATGAGGGCATGAACCTCACCTATATTTTGTTCCTATAAATTGTGCCATATTGAACAGGAAAAAAAAAACTTGGATCAAAGCACTTATGTGCTATTTTCCAGAGCCAGACAATACCTTAGAGATGAACATAAGATAGGGAAGCAACAATTTTTTCCCAATTCAGTGTTTTTGAAGGTGGTGTGACACTGACATCAGATTTAAATATCACCAATAAATTCTCCAAGAAGTAAAAATGAAGTCCTATCAGCCTGAGTTTATACCATGCATCACAGTTAAATCCTTTAGATGCCCTTCATTCTTTTTTGGCTTATTTCCAGATTTTACTGGGGTGATTTTTCTACATAAATTGAAGGACAAACCCTATTTTCCATGACTGGATGTAGTTTAGGAGATACTGTGATGTTGAAGAACATCTTACATTTTATCTTAAGTTGTTCAGCTGCTGATCCTGGCTATTTCTGGAGGGATATTTATTACACAGCTTTGCAAGTGACCCATAAGCATTTGTGTGTCTATCAGGATGTGACATGGTCAAATAAAATTGCATTGACAGCTACATACAAACACTTTTTTTTTGCCTAAGAATGGGTATATAGATGCCTGGGAGAGGTCCTTAATTTCATATTTATTAAAATAATCTAAATTCTTGAAGAATTCTTGTGGGGGACAAAAAAAAGCTGCCATTTACAATCACTTATCAGATTTCTGCACAACTGAGAGTTAGATTTATTTTGTTATTGTATGTAATTCCTTTTTAATATTGTAATTTTAAATTAAAACACCCTTAGAGTAGAAACACAGTTGCTGGGATTTTTCAAGCACTGGTAAATCTTTGATGGCACTGTGATTACTTGAGCAGCCATAGAAAAATGGACAAATTGAAGGCTGGTAGGCAACAGGAATAATCAAAGATGAACAAAATAAATAACTCCTTAGCACTGACAGATTATTTGTTGGCCAAAGAGAAAGCAAGGATATGGGGGGAAAATACAATTTTAACAGAAGGTTAGTTGAGTGCACTGCAGCAAGGAATTTGAGTGCAATGCAAAACTGCATATTGTTTCGCTTGGCTTCCACATGCTTTCCTGCCATGCTAATGAGGAAAATGTCTTTAAAAGATCAACAAAGAAATATGAGTTTGTACCAGAGAATTAGATTTGGACGCAAGGTCATAAAATTTAGGTCACACAGTCCAGTGCACAGAGCAGTGCTGATAAATTCTGACGGAGGTGGTAATCAGTTAGGATGAAAAGAAAATAAAGAATTAAGGAAAACAACAGTTTTCACATGGCTGCAGAGCACTAAACAATTTCTATTCTCAGATGCAATACAAATAGCTTGAAAGAAAATGCAACCTGTAGTGTGATAGCCATTTAGCCAAATGCTCTGAAAGCTGAAGAGCAATGTTCAGAGCCTCTCTGTTTTAATAAATAACACTGGTATGAAACCTAGGACAAAGGAGATAACCAGATGAGATCCACATAGTTTAAAACAAAGAGCTCAGATATAAATCAAGTCACCATGTTGCAGGCCGTAGAGTTTTCAGAATTTAAAGGGTACTATTTTGCTGTATCATGCCAGAGTCAAATTAAGACTGCCAGTTACCAGAAAATACATCTGAATTAAAATCCTGGGTAGAATCTAATACAATTCATGTCCTTTTAATATTTTCCTTCCTTGCATGAGCCTTCCCCTGTCTTATAGCCTGGGCCATACAAACTTAAACACAATGTGTAATAGGAATATGATGCAGCATTGGCTAAAGCTGATGAAATTATTTTCTGCAAATAAGAATTCTGCAAATTATTCTGCAAATAAGAAGAGCAGGGCTTCAACCAAAACAAATATTAAAAACCACATCATTTTCAGAATGAAATAACCACATATTCAAGTAACCCTAGTCTTTTAAGGTAATTCTTGATAAAAATCCTTTAGAATAATTGTTTCATGTTAACAAAAAGGTGTCAGTGTGAAACTACTTTTATTTTCTTTTTTAAGTCACGTAACGTAAGAAACTGTTGAGTGTTCACCATTGGCCTGTTGGCAGTGCATAGAAGCAGAGAGGCTGTGCTGAAGGCAGAGGAGCAGCATATTTGTTAAATCCTGAAGTGATGTGATTAGAATACTCAGCATTTTGATAGGGCTTAGTAAGACAAACAACAAGTGCCCTCAGTCTGAGACCAGGAGCTTGCTCATTTTAGAACTGGGTAATGGGTTGCCTCAGTTTTCCTCCTTGCCAAAACAAGTTGAATTGGCAGGTTGTATTAAATGTCTCTTTGAAATTCCTTTATCCATAGAAATATCAATCAATTTTTGTTTAATAGGTTTGGATGGAATTACTTACTATTTTCAGGATCTAATTTGTTTATACAAAATAGTAGCTTATTTCAAAGTCAACATCATTTGGTGTCTACCCCTATTTTCATCAATATCTAAGTCCCCCAGGGGTTGAATAGCTCCTGTAGTCTTTACCAATCCTTCACAATCCTTTGGGAACCCTTTTCAAAAACCTATTACAAACGCTTCACTCAGAGGAAAAACTCCGTGCAGTTTGTTTTTGATTTTATTTCACCATGACCCTCTCCAATTTCCACGTGAGGTTGGTATCTTCTCTGAATGCCCAGGGGCCTCTCACTGTGCCAATGACTAAGACAGTCAGTTTGTCTTATATGTACCCATATGCACTCTGCCAGAACCACGAAATCCTCTTTCTCCAGACACCTAGCTATTCCACTCTCTTTTCCTCTCACAAAACTACAGCTTGAAGCAGCCTGGCTGGTCCTTAGCTTCCAGTATTCCCAGAATGGACATGCCTTTTTGTAGCAATAATTTGGTGAACATGCCACAGATCAAGCTGCCAAAAAGCACATAATAAAAAAAAAAAGAAATTATATTACTGTCCCCATGTAAAGACACCCTGAAGTGAGTTAAATATAGGACATTTCCAGAGCCTGGCAACTGGGAAACAGAGGCCAAAAGTTTAAAGGTGTGTTGTGACAGGCAGTCAGCACTGGGCATATACACAGCCAGACTGCTGCCTTATTCTGCCTTGCTTCTTGCTCAGGGAGTAATTTCTGACAGAAGCAGTGCTGTGACTCACTGCAGAAGGTGCTATTTATCATAACTATGTGTAGGAGACTGAGGATCCAGTTTGAATAAAAAGTCTGATTTGCATCTTTAATGTATGATAGTTTATATTTTAAGTTATTAATGAGTATGCTGATCCGAAGAAAGAAATTTGCTAAATATTTAATGTTAAACAAGCTTTGGTTAAACAAACTGGAACAGAAGAAATTTCTGAAGCTGCAATCGCAGCATTTTCAAGCAATGAGTTAATCAATATTCAAATACTTATAGGAGATGTTTGGGAATCTAAAGCCACATAACGATCTTATATTTTTATAACACCTTTGAATCAAAAAGATGTCAGAGTGTTTAACAAACTGTAGGCAAGGATCATTTCATTTACAATTAAAACACAGACAGGGCTGCAATGAGTTTTGGAAGTGGTTTAGCAGCACAGGGGATCACTGCACAACAGTACAGGAGAAGAATAAAGGCTGCTGGAACTTCAGAGACTCAGCATCAGTAGGGATTTAATCCTCAAGGTTTATGAATTCATATCAGCAGGTCTGCAAAGTTAGGTCCCCACACAATCAAAGAAAATAAAATCCACGATAAATTAAACAGATTGAAAGCCGCTAATCAAATAAACAGAATATTGTAGCTAGCCTATGAGTATATTTTGAGAAGCAGGATGAGACTTAGCTCAATATTTCTTTATTGAAATACAACTTTTTCTCTCAGCTGAGAGACAGCATCTTAGTAACAGACATATTCTGTGGTTCTGGTCATGGTGTAAAGTAAATAATAATCCCCCAAAACAAGCATGCTTATCAATAATCAACAGCTGGTCTCTCACCCTGTTTTCCCCACCAAAAAAAAAAAAAAAAAATAAAAAGGGTTCTTTATATCACAAGTCCTGATGGAACAATGTTCCTGTTCCTTGGATAACAGTGCATAAATTTTGCATTGCACAGTGGCCCTCTGGCCCTGAAGTGCTGGAGCACAGTCCTCACACTCAGCTGGAAAAACAGGGACAGAAAGGACAAAGCCAAGATGAATATTCACAAACCATTGCTCAGAATGAATTCCACTGGATTTGGCTCAGTATCTAATTCGCTTTGTCCTTTTGCTGTTTGAAGTATTTTTGATCTTCACTGATTGGCACTACAGCTCTGTCTTTAAGGCTAAGTGGATTCCTGTTTAAAACCACAAAAAACAAACCAACAGCAGTGATGAAGTAAAAGCACCCACTTCTTCAACCCTTGCCTCAGGGAGCCCTGATGGGAAACTAAGCGAAAGGCAGTCCATCATAACACACCCCCAATTCAGTTTTGATTTTGGTCAGCCTATTTTTAACCTCATTTAAAATAGATTCAAGCAGAGATATGCCTGCTTCTAGGCGCTGCAACCAGACCAGTTCATACATTTCACTCAGTGATGTTCAAATTGAGAAATTCTGGTGCAGTCCCCTGGGCAAAGAGCACAGACTTCTGAGAGACCAGTCCTCACCAGGTTGTAATGTCAGGTTACTGTTTTCTCAGTATCTTTCCCTAGAATCCTGAATCTTTCACTCTGTGGTGCACCCTGTGTCCCCTGCGTCAGGAGAGCAAAGTCCATGCTCCTGTCTCAGCCCAACTACCCAAGTGCTGTCTTTGTGGCACTCCCAGGAGAGCTGGATTGGTGAAAAATCAGTCTCTTCAGGCTGAATTTCCCATATAAGTGCTCTAAACACAACATTTCTGCATAAAAGGCAGCCCTGACAGAAATGTGTCCATCTGCACATAGACACTGCCTGGTTCTCAGCTCCAGCCAGTAAAACACAGGTAACAAGGGTGTCCCACACTCAAGTTTTGTGAAGGGATTAGGAATTGCTCAGATATCCTAGCAATAGAAACATATAGGTATATATAGAGAGATCTATAGGGTTGTTCTTTCTTCTTAACTGTCCACCTTCCTATTCCAACAGGTAATGCTCAGAAAGTAAAATCCCTGAGAAAGTGGCTACAAAACTGGAAATAGGCAGCCCCCATCCTGCCCTCAGGTTTGTGATTTTATAATGAACTGGCACTCTGGGCAGCCACCTGAAGGTGAGTCAGTGCTGTTCCTTAAACATGACCTCATAGGCAGCCAGAGTGAAGCACTCTGATGCAGTTTACAATTTAGACAAGTTAGATAAGAGTGAATCAGCCTTTTACTCTGCCCTGCTGGGAAAGAATAAAACAAAAAAACAACCTACCAAATAGTCAAAATGGAAAATTCCTTTCCAGCTGCACACATGACTTTAGTTTTGGGGCCTTGATAGAAGAAAGAAGGGCCACGTTTAAGTGCAAAATTTCATGTGGTCTTTCCAGGTGGCAAAGGCCAGGTCCTTCCTTGTGTGGAGCTTTTTTCAAGTGCGTGTGTGTGCAGTCACATGTGCACAAATGAACATTTCCAGGTGCTGGAGTGGCATTCATTATTAAAACTCAAAGGAAACAAGTAAATTAAAGAGTCCATTTAGCCAGCCACCACTGAATTTCACTGGAGGGCTTCTTTTTCATGAAATTAAGGTCTTTGATGGTGATAGATATTGGCTGAGCTGTTTGTAGGATTTTTACAGCTTTTAATTAGCCAGGTTGCTTTATAAGAACTATTTTATATCAGTCATCTTCAATGATTCTGTAGATTGCATATTAAAATTAAAAGCTAATAAGTAAAGAAATCAGACCTGAAAAGACCAGCACATTTCCAATTGTTACCTCAATAGATTTCTGGCTGTAGTTTTGAAAATCACTGCCTAACGTAACAGGCTGATCACAAACAGGTCCTCTTCTCCCAGTTGAAAGTGTGTGACTTCAAAAAGTGCTTACTGATGTTGGAACTTGATCTTTCAGCAACATTTTTTCAGCATGTCAGTGATATGGTACAATTAGTTCCTCATCAAAAAGAAATACAGCATCTCAGAATTCCAATTTTGCTATTGCAAGGGTTTGATTTAACATCCTGAATACCTAAACACTGTCAGGCAGCTGGGAGGGAATACGAGGCATTGAGATCTATCCTTTTTATTAAAAGCATATTATACCTTAAGGGAAGTATGTTTTCCTATAGGGACTGCTCCACAATTTAATTACAGCAGACTATCCTCTCATTTTATGAGATTCATCGGAGTGCAGGAGCCACACTGTGATTTGTATCAGCATATCCTGCCCTGTCAGGGTGGAATGGCTAGCTGTGCTCTGCTCAGAAAAATAGTATGGTTGGCAAAAATTCTCTGGACAAACTGCAGAAGTGACAGTACACTGTTGCCTCCACAAGGGAACATACATCATCCCACTAACAAACTATTACCCACTAGAAACATCTCAGAAACATGCGCTGGCTGAGGGAATGCAGCACCTCACTATATCTTTCTTTTTTTTTTTTCCATATACAAGTCAGGCAACAGCTCTAAATTTCCAAAGTGGTGTTTCAATTTTTTTGAGCTTCCTGGGGGGATTATATTTTACAGAAACAGAAATGCTGAAGACACCCTCAGGAGAAAAAAAAACATGCATTTTGTATATTCAATATGTTTCTTGTTTTTAAATTTCTTTAAGCCCTTTAGTTACATAACACAATATTCTCATTTTCACACAGACATGCACAAAGAGGGTTTAAATATTGCTGCATAAACCAACACTTAGGAAATCAAACTACTGCAGTCCTCAACTAAGGACAGAAAATAGACAACTTAATCTCAGAAGTACAGCAAAATCTGGATCAAAGTGTGTCGTTGCAGAAAATGTGCTTCGACTCCTCATGGCATCCCCATCTTATGAAAGGGAACTGACTAAGTACTTATGTAAGTCTCAAGCTCATTAAGTAGACCAAGGAAAAAGGGACTGGCTGAGAGTGGTAAGAAAGATTTTCTTAGTGACATGCTATTTCAAACACTTGCTAACTAAAAAAATGTCATTCTTCCTTTACTGCTGGGCAAACACTTCCACTAAGACAGCAAAAGGTTCCAGAAATGTAAACTGAGGGAACTCAGTCAAGACTGACAATCTTGGAAATCTGGTTGTCTCATGGAGTCCTGATAGTTCTGTTCCTTTTGGTTAGTTTTGTTTTTAAGTTGTCCTCAGTGCCAGCATTATCAGAATGTATGAATATGTCAGCTATCTTCTTTTCTCTTTAAAACAAACTTCCAGCCTACACATTTTTGAGAACAAGCATAAAACATGATTACCATGCAAACTAACAACACAGAAATAAAGAGCAAAGAGAAAAAAAAAATAAAACAAGCCTCCAAGTACTATTTTTAAGGTATCACTCATGCTTTATGATATCCTCCAGGTTTTGTTAATGCTTGGAGTGTGTAAAATTGCTCATTTATTATCTACCTTGTCTTATTACCAGCTGTTTTTACCGTCAAGTCTTCATCTGGCAGTCATGTGCCAAGGAAGAATCATATGTCCTTGTCCAGGCATATCACAGCTGACAGATGCTGCTGTCTTCCCAGCAATGGAACACAAGGAAATGCTCTCCTAGCCTTGCTTTCCTCCAATCAAGCAGCAGGATTGCAGGAAGGACTGCCTCTGCATGTCTTCCTTCTCCTCAGCCAGCATTTTAAGGAGGAACCAAAAGGAAGAAGGGTAAATGTGAGCTCCTCAGAAGCTCGTCTTCTGCAAGAAGAGAGGATGCAGGAGGTTCCTCTGTGTTGGCATGGACAGTAAGCAAGTGCAGAATATCCACAGTGGGCTGAGCGAAAACCCTGCTTTATCCAGTCCCCTAAGACCACGGAGAATGCATGAAGGGCATAAACAATTCCAGAGTCCTTTGGCAATGGGACACAGGACGGATGGAGGAATTATCAAGCTCAGAATTGTCAAGCTCAGAGGTTGTGACTGCCCTGACTTGGACAACCTCTCAGGTTAACATTGCTTTCATGCATGTTTACTTCCCCCAAAGGACATAGATGATGCCCAAAGGTAATCTGCCAAACTTTTAAGGGATCCTAAAGAGGAAGAGCAATTCCTGTAAGAAACTCTCATGATTTCCTTCCATGCAGTAATAGCACCACTTCTCTGTATTTTTCCATGAGGGCTATCTGATCTGGAATCAGGTCTCCAAACAATTAAACTGACGGAGGAATAAGTGATGGAGAAATTGCACACACAAAGAAAGGGAAACCTTGCATCTGAGCAGCTGTGTTGGCAGCATAGGTGTTGAGCCACAGGCTACTCTCAGTGAGGCCTGTGACATGGGATTTCTCTGGGCAAAGACCATGAAATGATTTATAATTTAAACTTGCATTATTAAAAAGCGGCTCTAGATGGTTGTGTCTGTCAGTCGTTCTCTTGATTTTACAAGGTACTGGCCAAGTTGGAGGCCAAGTTATTAAAAAATAATCTTCTTTGTTGTTGTAGTTATTGAACTGATGCTATCAAAAGGACTCTATGATTTATAGCATGTGTCTCTAGGGAGGCTGTAGCCCATTTTTTTTTTTTTTTGCTCCTCTTGATATACGTTTAAAAGTAACACTCAGTAAGATTCCATTTCTCTCTTTCCCTGTGTGAGTGCAGATTCTTAGACTACTCTACCATTCACCCTACTCTCGAGCGAAGATGAGTTTAGGCTGTGGTACATCTTTCTTTCCTGTTTGGAATTTTCTAAGATCATTCTCACAATCAGCACTTTGGCCACAACACTTCAACCTGGAAACACTTATATAAAAACTGCATGGCTGGTTACACAACATCCTGTGCTTTCTGAAGCTTTGGAAGCAATATTTGAATGCTCCCAGAAGTTATTGTGCCTTGTTCCCCTTTGCCACTTAGGGTGGGAAGGTCACACACAGCTGTGCTGGCTCTGACTGCTGCAGGGTCTGCAGCTGGAAACAGAATGATAAATCCTATTGGAACTGGAAAAGTTTATTATTCAGGGTGCCTGTTATACCCCCTTGGGTTTTGGGATCCTAATTAATACCTCTGCATGGTACCAGCCATGATAATGGCTTTTTAAATCTTGCTCAGGATGTGCAGTGCAAGGCTGTTGAGATATCCACAGAACCTCAAACACAAACTCTGTAGGTCCTCAGCCTAGACATAGAAGGAACTCAACCTTTTACAACCAAACCTCAGTCTGCACTTGAGAGCACAGCAGGACTTTAAGTCAGATCAGGACCTAAAACACCTGCAGCTTCAGCTCTTGCAGACCTCTACTTGTTTAGCACACACCAAGTAGAGAGGCACTGGATAGATCCTCAAAAAAANGAAAAAACCCCAAAAAAAAAAAAAAAAAAACAAACCAACAAACAAAAAGTATTAAACTTTTCCAGAAGCACGGCATTTTGAGGAGGAGAGGAACATGTGCAGAAACTCACAGAGAGCTGTTGTCTCGCACAGACACAGGCAGATAAGAGTTAGGGGCCTCCTGAGCTCCTCTGGGCACAGTGAGGAGGCTGCCCAGAGAACTGGTGATTAACAGCATTTTACTCTGCAAGAAGCAGCCCCTCCTGGCTCCCGGTTTCTGATGAGTTCCTGTACCTGGGGAGCTGTTGCTTTTCCTGATAAAAGCTGGCGTGGGCTCCTGTGCAAGGCTGAGGTTCATATTAAACTGGTAATTATGCCCTCTCCCCTTCCCCCTGGCTGGGAGCACAGATATTTGGCAATGGAGTACACCCTGATACAGGTCTACATGGACCTGGAATATTCACACTCAATACAGAGAAGCTTCCAGGCAGTGTCTCCTTTGATCCAGTTTCTGTCACTTAGAATGAGTCAAATAACTTCTTATACTGACATTTCTCTCCCCTGATGATAAGTGGGGTCTAGAAAACTAGCACAGATCTAGATACTGTAGAAATCTGCAATTTGATGAGGTGAAACCCTAATCCCCCCAAGCTTTCTACATAAGGCAGTAGAAAAAGTCATGCATCTTAGAAGAGTTTCTAAGTTAGGCTCATACACTGCCAAGCACAGCTAAATATTTCTATGGGATGAAGTAATCCAAGCCAAAGGAAAAAAAAGTGAAAATAATCTTTTTGGAAGGAAAACAGAAAAAAGTATTTCAGAAAGTATTACAAAAAGAAAAAATACTCCAAAACTAACAGAGCACTATTAGTGCTGAGCCTTAGGAAGTTCCCCAGAAAACATTTTTCAAAGAATTCTTGTGCCTTTGCCCTAGCCCCATATCTCTTAAAGAGTTACTGACTTAAAGACAAGCCCAAGATATCAACATGAAAAGAAATCTTAGCAGCTCTTGACACATAAACAATTAACCCTGTAAACTATTGGGTTGAGAATTTCAAGATCAATTACCTTGACTAGAAATAACTGACTCATCCTGAAGGTTTTTTTTTAATCTATTTTACAGTACTTGGAAATGCAGTGACACTATGTGAAGCAGGGACAAAATCTTTTATCTCTTTTCTACCATGGAATGCCTAACAAATAGGCTGTACATGTCATTCTCTTTTTCTCTGTGGCCTAAGAAAGCTTACAGTGTTTTCTGAAAATTGGAACAGCCTCACCATGAAGAGTGTAGTGTGATTTTTTTTTTTTTTTTTTTTTTCCAGAACAGCCTGTAATTGACTCTCCTCAAGGAGATGGGAAATACAGAATTGAATTTGCTCAGGCTGAAAGAGAATTGAAATTCTTCTACAAAGACTAAAAAGCTCGGAAAGAGGTTTTCCCAGCTTTCTTTGCTTGGGTATCACTGCCTGCAGCATATTACACCATCACTGGCAGTGCTCACCCCCACTCTGCAAAGATGTGCAAAAGGCAAAGAGGAGACCTTTGTTGCCTTCTTCTCTTCTTCCCACCTCACTTCTTTACACTTCCTGCCAGGATATCCCCTCTCCCTCCTATTACACCCCAGGCTGTGGCCCCAAGCTCACACCACCTCCTGCAGCTCAGCCTAATGCCATCCTCCTGAGAAGCATCCCAGGAGCTGGACACGGGTCCCTTCCAGCTCGGGATGTTCCGTGATTCTGTGGTTGTGACCCATCATAGGAGAAGCCACAGAGTGAGGTGAGCCCACAGCTGCAGGCAACCAGAAAACAAGAAAAGTGCCATGCAGATACAGCTGCTCTCAGGGGCAGCCTTCTCTCCATAACACACAGGAGAGACTGGACAATGGGCCTATGCAACAGGGATGTTTCAGGCACAAGAGCAGTTTCTGCATCCAGGCAGGTGCTTCCACAGTGCCCGACCCAGCACAGACAAAAAGAAGCTTCTCAATAACTCTGAAAAGACAGAAAACATTACAGTAAAGGTAGAAGGCTGAGAATAAAAGCCCTACAAAAAGCAGGTGTTGGTTTCATCAGTGAGAACCAACACTCTTATGTGCTCAGTTAAAGGAGCCCTGAGAGAGCTTCCATCTGTGGGGGTGGGTAAGGACGTGGAGAGCCGGGGGCTGGCGAGGGTGGGAAGGTGAATGCTGCTGTCCTCCTGCTGTGCTTTCTTCCACCCCATTCAAACTCGAGGGAACACTTCCATTTCTGTGTGCCCACAGAACTGACTGGAGGAAGAGAGCCAGACTGCTCCTGAGCAGGAACTGTCTTGAACAAAGGGACATCTTCTCCTTACACTGCTTCACTGTCATTTTAATCTGACGCTTAACACAATATAGAAGCTGATTTGGTTAAAAAGCCTCAGTGTACTAAAAGCATGACAAGGGACCTGAGAAAGATTTTTTGTCTCTTTGCTTCATCTAACAACTTTTAAGTCTGCTTTTTTACTTCAACATATGTTTTAGATACCAATGTCTGTATCTGAGCTGTTAATAGTTGATGGGTTTGGGCTGAATCCAAAACCTATATTCCTCCTCCTTGCCTAAGGTGAGCAAGAATTCCTCTTCATACCGATTGCTCTGCAGCAACAACTTCAACAAGCTGATGTTAAGCTCTAATCAATTTAAATTATTAAAACACCAATTTAACAAAATCTAACAGAGTCTATTAAATATCCTGAGAAAATTCAAGAAGTTGTTGTAAGAGAATGTAGACAAAAGGCTGCTGGGATCATAAAAATCATTTGTTATGCCTAAACATGTTGTTTATGTTATCTGACATTGTAGTACTTGCAAAGCAAACCCAAATCTGATCTGAGTTCTTCTTTATATTAGGGCTTCCCCAGTGACCTCTCTAAAGTGTATAGATGTAAATGGGGTAAGCACCAGCTCTTCTTTCCTGAATAATTCTTAAGTTTCATTTCTATATGAATTACAACATCCATTCACTACTGTGTAAACATATTTCCTCACCTTGACATTCATGACAGCAGACAGAAATCACAAGGTCAGCACCCACCCCAAACCATTATAATTCATTGTTTACAAGGAACATTCTGATTTCTCTGCCTTCATTCTCTGTACGAGCATGGCTGAGTGCCAGCTGAACCATAACGATGCCCAAGACCCAAGAGATTATGTGGGTAAAGCACGTACTGCAGCTGTGATGATATTCAGGAAGGGGCTGGATCATGCTGAGAGTCACTTCTGCCACACAGCAAATCAGCAGAATAAACAAATATCCTTTATCCTAAACTCTGTAAGCCCACTGCTTTCACAGAGATTAGGTAATGGTTCTTTGGTGGTATGGGGTGGGGAGGGAAATCAGTTCATTTAAAAGGCCTGTCTGCATCATTTCTGGAAATATTGTTTGCAACAAAAAGCTGTGCATTATCAGCACAAATCTGCAAAGCTGTTTCTTACAATCACTGTATTTTTTTAGTTTAAAACTTTCTGATTTCTGCACTCACACCTTCAGCAATCATTCACACTCTGAACAGGTGGTTGGCAGTCCCGTGGGTTTGTGAGCAGGCAGGGGCGAGGGTCGCCCCTGCGAACACATCCATTACACCACAGCTGATAAATGAAAGCAGGGGAGCTCTGAAGAGAGCACCTACAGCACACAGAGGGGCTGAAACATTGCTTATCTGAATACACTGCAGCCTTTCCAGTGGCTACAGGTGGCTGCTGGCTCTGGTGAGGCAGCAGGCAAGAAGGAAGCTCTCTGCAGAGCAGCTACAGCATCGTCAGTCACTACAAGACACACCCACTAGCTTCCAGGCTGAAGAAAAGACCATAACAGGAAAAGATTTTTACATTATGATATTCATAAAAAGTGGGACTAAATTCAGAGTTGCCATTCGCCATTCATTTGAATGAAATAAAGATAAGCTGAAAAAAGCTGGGATGTTGTAAGACTTATGTACTAAAGAAATGCCTAGTCATGAAAGATTCAGTCTAATTTGACTGGAATTAACACTTATTTTGAAACAGAAATGATGCAAAATAAATAATTGAAAACCCAGTTAGACAAACAGTTTTGAAATGTAGAATACATAAAAACTCACCCAGAAAGAATCTCAATATTGGATGAAGTTGCCAAAAAAAACCCCAAAAAACAAAACAAAAAAACCCTCTCAATCTCTGTATTCACTAAGATTTGAAGAATGACTCATATGTCATCTTCATCAGTGAACTGGGCTGAGGGGACATCTCAGTAGCCACATTCTTGTAAAACACAAACACAAGGAATATTTGAATTATTAATAAAATTGTTTTGGGAAGAGAACTCACCTCACCTTCAGAGCTATGTTTTGAAGCTCTCTGTTACACCCAACTTTGAACACTTTGAAGGAATAACATGGTGTGCAGGGATACAGGATTCCTATATTACACTAAGAAATAAATAGCTACATTTTTAAAATATTATAAGCATCCATGCTAATTATTGGACAAGGCCATAAACACTAAAATCTGCAGAGCACAGAAGGATTAATGGGTAACAACGAGATGCAGCAGAGTATTAAAGAGTGAAATGTAGCTCTTGGTTAAACAATAGTCATCCATTAGTTTATATTTAAGTCAGCCAAAAATTCAGAGTAATACCCAGATATGTGTATTGCAGGATGAAGTTTAAACATCTGGGGATCACAGCCATGAAAATAATGAGTCAGTTGAAGATGAGGTCAGAGATTGCCTGTTCATCAACTGTGAACACAATATTACTGTTAAAAGCCCTAATGAAGTCCTTGGAGAGAGGAGAAGATGAGTGGTCCCAGCATGGATGAGACAGCTGCTGGAATTCAGGCACCTAGCTCCAGTGCATACTTCATGGCAGATATTGGAGTGCTAGAGATCTCAAAATGAAGATGTGTGGGTTGCGTGACAACCTTTCAAATTAATTGGCTAATGTATTTCAAAAAGATTAATTCTTGAAATTTCTATGAAAGCAAGGAAGCAAGGAATGCAATCCTTCTGATGTTCCTGCTGAAAGGCTGAAGCCTGGGTTCAAGCCACAACAGCTTGTAAGAATTCCTATCTCAGGACCCCCTTATTATATAAATTGTTAAAACACTGAAATCAAAGGATACACAGGTGGTCAGAACAGGTGATAAAAAGGGGTCTTCTAGTGCAGACCCTGAAGAAGAAAGTTCCAGAGAAGCTGAATAAACCATGTGCTATCAGAATCTCTCCTCTGCTAAATTAATTAACTTTCTAGAAATTTGCAATTTTCTACTCACACCTCAAAGATTTGCTACAGAGTTCTGACACGACTGATATATCTGACAGAGATAAAAATGTGTTGGAATTATAGGCTATCTTGAACTGCATTTTAAGATAAAATAAAAGCTTTCCTTATTCTCTGTTCAGCCAGAAAGTACCTGCTGCAGTTCGTGCTTCTCCACTGCCTTTGTTATTACGCCATGAACAAAAGATTGCTGCCCAATAACAACAACATTAGTAGTGATAATATTTATAGTCCATTAAGTTTCAGTTTTCAGGATGACAAATACTTTTTAATAATTGCAAAGATAAGATTTTACTCCTCGCTATCATCTACAACAACACAACATCGCTTAAAGCTTTTTCCTTACCAATTTGACTTCTCATATTGGATGCACACAGTGTTTGTTCATTACAAGAGAGCTGCTCATTAGTGCTGAACTGTTGGCAATGATCACTGGAGCATTTGTGTTTTTACCAAAATAAATAATTAGCAACTATGCAGAAGATATTGGATGTAGAGGAAAATGGAACAAAGAAGGATCAATATGTTAAATTTTTGAGAAGCTCATAGGCTGATGAATGACCTCAGTGGTACAACACCATTAATTGCCTTATAATACAGTTTACACAGATGGGGACTTATTTATCTGTTCATGAAGAGAAGGAGCTTTTTAGGAGGGAGGAGCCCATACAAAGTCATGGACAAGTCCCCTTTAGCATTAGGCATGCCATTAATCAGACAGTGCTTATTTCTGTCATAAATATGTATATCCTGTTTTCAGAGATGACAGCAGTGGTTTGAAATACTGTTTTTAAGATTAGCAAAACAAATCTCTTGGATTCATTTTCCAACCAAATATGTGAGATATGAGCTGAAATCAGTGCTGAGCAAAAGCACTGCTCTACCCCAATCTATTTTTTAGATCTACGCTCACAGAATCACAAAACAGTTTAGGTTGGAAGGGACAGCAAAGATCATCCAGTTCCAATCCTCCTGCCATGGGCAGGATCACCTTCCACTAGATAAGGTTGCTCAGGGCCCCATCCAACCTGGCCTTGAACACTTCCAGGGATGGAGCAACCACAACTTCTCTCTGCAATCTGTGCCAGGGCCTCACCACCTCTGAGTAAAGAATTTATTCCCAACATCTGATAGAAACCTGCCCTCTGTCAGTTTAAAACCATTAAAATCACTATCTGTCTGTATAAAAGGTCCTTCTCCTTCCATTTTATAAGAGCCCTTTAGGTTGAAGATGATTTTCTAGACATGTAGAAATGTAGTGTCTTTTCCTCAGTTCAAGTCTAGACACTCCAATCTCTTATCCTTCTATTTGCAACTGATAAGGAACACAGTGCTCTCTAATCATATTTCAATCACCACAGTGATCCTCATCCACACCTTACTTAGAGGAAGCTTAGAAGATTATTACTCAATGATTGTGTGTGCAATCTCCACATGAAAAGGAACAGCAATATTTTGGGGCTAATCCAATAATGTCCAATGATCCTTTTAAAAAGGGAAAGAGGACAGCAAGTAAAAAATATGATAAACAGAGGCAAAGGGGGCAAATTCAAGTCCTCTTAAAGAAGCAGAGAAAAACAAAGAAAAGGGAAAGGGAAAGTTAAAGAGCCTACAAAGCAACTTCTAATCCTTTATTCAATGGAAAACAAACATTTGGAAGCAAGTGAATCCCTTAGCTTTAGTTTTCTTAAAGTAAGATTCTAGTATGTTATGAGCAGCAGTATTCACAGGACTCATATAGCAGATACACTAATCCTTGTAAGATTTAATGCAGGAAAGTTCAAAACAAGACAAGCCACTCTTTTGATCCTGTATGAAAAGGAGCAATTTCTAACTCAAATTTGACACTGAAGATGTAAAAAAATTAGAGGGAGAGAGAGAATTTAAGGTGAAATATAATTATACAAGGTCTTAATCAACTCATCCTCCAGAAGAGACCAGCGAGGCTTCTCGGCTATGATTAGTCTATCAGTCTTTCCTTATCAACAGTCTGTGTGAAGGTGACATGAGAACTTTCTCCCACCCCTTTTCCTCTGCCACATCTCCAAAAATTTATATTAGCATGAACATGAAATTTGCCTTTTTTTGCTGGAGGAGTCAGTAAGCAGCTTCCTCTGAAGCCTATCAAGAGACTGGGCAGGAGCCCACTTTTGAGCACCGACCCAGTGCTGCCAGTGAAGCCTCAGAACTTGATTTTCATTGCTGCAGGTCATCCCAAAAGCATGTGCATCCTGCCGGGCATGGGAGCAAGAGACCCAGGGCCATGCTTCAGCTGTGCAGCCCTTCTCCACCAAAGCAGTGCTGCTTGCCAATCTGCAGTGCCAGCAGAGAGCCCTTTGCAGAGGAACTATGGTGTCATCTCTGAGAGCTGCCAATTCTCTGAATTCCTCATTATCTACGCATGAAATCCAATGGGTGCCTAATGCCAGCTTAAACTACAAATCAACACATTACCAGCAACAGGGTAAGAAGGTGTCTTCAATGTATGCAAACACAGCATTGTAGGCAGGCATCTGTTGGTGCTATTGCACTGTTCCTCTTTTGCAGTTACCTCTGCTATTTATAAAGAAAGCTGGAAAGTTCAGAGAAAATTCCTTTTCTGAGTAGAAAACTGACAGCCTGCCTGCTGCTGCCCTGCATAAGCTGCACTATTCATCTTCCAGACAGAAGCACCTCTCCCTAGTATATTAATTAATCTCATGCTTCATATTCTTCAGGAGCTTTTGGAGTGCTCTGTTAACTTGAATAAATGTGGAATGACCTCGTTCTTTAACATAACCTTGCAAGAGGACTTCCCATTGAAATGGGACTTGTTCTTGCTCCTGTACATAAAGTTCCAAGGCACGTTACTCCCCTGGGTCTCTCTCCAAGCTAAATTTCAGCTCTTATCTCTTGAATAGCAGAGGAGTGAGAATTATTCTCTATTAAATATCTGTATTTCTTCTGATTTTACAGTTCATAGACGCTCCCATTAATTATATGTCTTAAAAATATATATCCCCAAGATTAACCTGTAAAAATGTAGTTTACACACATACACAAGGCTTCCTTTTACCAATAAAATAAAATAACATCAATGAAATGCTGTATCTTGTTCCATGTTAGCACTTAACTAATGGGCACTTCACTAACTGCTTTGAGAATGATTTTGCTTGTCTCTGCTTGTTTTGCTTCCCTCATTTTACCTCATTTAAATTTTCAGAAATCATAGTGTTTTGTTTTACAGTTGTAAAACACTTTAAGATCATCAAGTCCAAT
>VZSE01009941.1:0-15982 GCA_013398275.1 Promerops cafer | reverse complement strand
AGAGGCTCCATCCCTGGGGCTGCTCGGGAGCCCAGCCGTGGTCCAGGGCTGCCCATCCCGGCTGCCCCCACTTGGGAATGGGCTGGGGCCGTTCTGCGAGCAGGTGGAGGAGGCACTGCTCCCCTCCAGGGCGTGAAGCCATCGGGCTGATCATCAGCACGGGGGAAACCCGCTGGGACACAGCCGGGGGCGGGGAGGCACCCCCAGCCCCCCGAGAGGTGTCCCAGGAACATCCAGGGCCACTTGAGAACCCCAATTAAGGATTTCGGTGGATGCGAGCCCAGCACAGCCCGAGCTCCTCGAGGTGGTACCAAGCCCTATTTTAAGATTTCTAAGAGCCACGATGTGTCCTTGGTTTTCATCTCAGCTCCCTCTAATTTTAGCGTGGTTTCCATAGGCTCTCATTTGCAGATTGCATCAAATCCTAGGACAAGGCTTGCAGAACCCGGGGGTGGTTTTTTTTTTTTTTTTTTTTTTTTTTTTTTTTTTCCCTGGGAATGCAGCAATTTGTCGAGAGCAGAGAAATCCTCCGTGTTTGACTGGGCAGAGCCGCCCCTCCTGGTGTGAGCTGCGGAGAAGTTGGGGAAGGGAGGAAGGTGGAGGGATGAGGAGGGATGGCCGGGAGCAGCTGGGGATGAGGCCGGAGAGCTCTGACAGCCCCGGGGAGACGCTGCTGCCGGCAGGGCTGGAGCCAAGCGCAAAATTAGGGAAAGAAAGGAGCCTTAAATCCCAGCGCTCTGGGAAGGAGGAGCAAATACCGTGTTAATGGATCAGGTTCTGGCGAATAAAGAAGAAAAGAAGCTGTAAGCTCAGGAAGGCTCTTTTTTATTATAAGGAGGAGAACATTTCTCATCCTTTAGTTCCCTTGGATCCGGAGTGAATGACTCTAGAGCTACAGGAGTTTAAGCTCATCGGAGGAAAACGCTGCTGCTTTTTCTTTTTTTTTTTCTTTTTTTTTTCCTTCCCGAATATTTTGCCGGGGAAAAGGTTTGGAAATGAGACTTGGAGCCAAGAAAATCCGTGGAGAGCAAATTTAACCTTTCCTAAGCTAGGAAGCAGTGGCCAGTGGGCAGAAATTAATCAGAATTTGCCCGGGTCGGGTGGAGGAGAGCAGCAGAGTTCATCCAGCCGGGCAGCCGGGATGTAGGGAGCGGCCGGCGGGACTGGGAGCGCCGAGCACTTTGCCATGGCCGGGGACCCGACACCCGGCTCCGCGTCACGTGAATTGCCGGGCACCGCCGCTCTTCCAGGCACGCTGGAGATGTGAAGACGTCCTTGGGAGATCTTGGATGCTCGGGAGCTCGGGCTGAAATAAAGCAAGCGGCCGAGGGATCCGCCGGGAATAAAATCCGGGATTAAGGAGCCTTTGGACAGCAGCGGGAGCTCGGGAGTTGTCCCCGTGGGACAGGGAGAGCATCCTCTGCTCCTGCCAGCGGAGCCTCGCGGCGGCTCAGGCACCCAGCCCGGCCCCGGAGCTGCCCCGGAGCGCTGGATCCAGCGGGATTTAAAGGCTCGGCTCGCCCGGACCGGCTCGGGCCCGGACCGTCGCACGGCTGCCGCTCGGCCAGCACCGGCGGCGTGGACGTCGCTGCGAGGAGGAGGGCAGGCCGAGGAGGAAGGGCATGGCATGGCACGGGCACGGCGGCATTCCCGAGTTCCCCCCGCGAGGAACGCGCCGCGGCAGCGGATTCGCCCCCGCCCCGAGCTACGGCAGGAGCCGGGAGCGGGGCCGGCGCCGGCGCTTGGTGTCCCTGCTGCAGAACCCATCCCTGCTCTGCAGAGGTGCTGGGGACACGCTCGGGGGGCACCCCGGGGGGGCTCGGGGGGGCTCAGATCTGCTGCCGGGGGACACAGCTCGGGGGCACCGCGCCTTGGGGGCTTTAGGAGGGACAACGGCGGCTTTGGCGGGGGACAAACCCTTCTGGGGCTGAGGGGCTGCTGGCAGGAGGGGACAGAGCCCTGGGCAGGGGGACTTTGGTGGCTTTGGGGGAGACAAACCCCACTGGGGGTTAAGGGGCTGCTGGCAGGAGGGGACACAGCTCGGGGGGGACACACCTTGGTGGCTTTGGGGGAGACAAACCCCACTGGGGGTTAAGGGGCTGCTGGCAGGAGGGGACAGAGCTCTGGGTAGGGGGACTTTGGTGGCTTTGGGGGCTGAGGAGCCGAGCTGTGGCTGCCAGGAGCTCTGTCTCCAGCTCCTCCCAGGTCAATCTCTGCTTCATTTGCTTTTTTCCCAAATATGTAAAAATCAGCTCCATCCAGACTCCTCCACAAGTTCTGTTTCCTGCAGCACCTTCCATCTTCCCTTCGCTGTTGCCCTTCTCAGTGCTGACCTTTGAGGAGTCTTTGGGGCAGGGGTTCCTCAGCCCTGGGACGTGTCTGGGAGAGGTTTTTGGCCCTCTGCTCCTGCCAGGAGGGCACCTGGACAGCCTGGGCCAGAGGGACAGGTTGGGATGGTGGTGGAGCCATGCCGGGAATGGAGGGATGGGAAGGGGGCTCTCACTTCGTAATCAGCATTAAAATCAGGACTTGGACTTTGGTGATCCTCCCAGCTGGGGACATCCTGGCTGTGTCCTCTGAAGGTGTTGGAATCTCGTTGTGCTTTGATTTCGCCCCAGGTGTTTGCTGTGTGTGCGGCGTGGAGGCAGCTCTGCCTGTTGTTCCAAGAAATATTCCTACATTTTCCAGCCTGAGCACTAAATTGGTGGCTTTCAGCAGTTCCCTAATTATGTGAGACATTTTTTGTACTTAACAAATGGTTCTGATTCCTGCCAGCACTTCAGCCTGGTGTTCCAGGCCCGTGGGTGTCGGGGAACAGAACATATTTCTGTGTCTGTGAATATGATCCCACACGTTGTCTTAAGTGGGAAAATGTTCACAGCCCTTATATGGAGAGGGATTTTTTTTCCCCCCCTAAATCCATCAGTGCTTTCTCCTGCAGTACTAACGCAGTTTGATCTTCCTGGTGCTGGATTAGGAAGCAGAAACACGCCATGAGCTTTCTTCTTTTCCTGGCAGGAGTGTGGCGTGACCTGCTCTGCCCCAAAACCACCCAGGACCTGGGGCTGGAAGAGGGGGATGCTCTTCCACACCTGCAGAGCTGCCAGGTGAAGGTACCTGGGAGCAGCCAGGTGCTGTTTCTCCTGGGATTGAGCCTCCCTCCTTCCCCCTGCCTGGGAGCTCCCACCCTCAGCAGTGTTGGTGGCATTGCTGCAGCCCCCCGGCCCTGCTGGCAGCTGGGAATTGTGGAACAAGCTGGGAATTGTGGAAAAAAAGCTGGGAATTGTGGAACGAGCTGGGAATTGTGGAAAAAAAAGCTGGGAATTGTGGAAAAAAAGCTGGGATGTGTCACGGCACGGCGGCGGGGCCCTGCTCCCCACCCCTGTGCCAGGGGGATTGTGCCGTGTCACGCAGGGAAATTTAGGGAACACAGGAGTTGTGGAGCACTTTGTGGTGTCCTGAGGGAGCACTGGTGAGAGGCTGGGTACAGACTGGGAACAGAGCAGGAGGAGGGCTGGAGTTACCTCCCAGTGGATTTTGTCCAGGAATACTCACGGCTGCATGAGGGGTTCCTGCCCCGTGGCACCACTCCCAAATCCTCATGGAGGAGCAGGAGTGGAGAGAGGCCTCCTCCGTGCTGGCTCCTGGGAAAGCCCAGGCCAGAGGGGAGGATGGCCAGGCTGGAGTGGCCGTGGTCACTCAGGGTGGGGATGGGGCCGTGGTCACTCAGGGTGGGGATGGGGCCGTGCTCCCAGGTCTGGGCACAGGGGCAGGATCACCCCTGACCTGCTGGCAATGCTCTGCCTGAGGCACCCCAGGATCCCACTGGACACAGCTGGCCAGGGACAGCTCATTGTCCCTCAGGATCCCACTGGACACTGCTGGCCAGGGACAGCTCGTGGTCCCTCAGGATCCCACTGGACACTGCTGCCCAGGGACAGCTCGTGGTCCCTCAGGATCCCACTGGACACTGCTGCCCAGGGACAGCTCGTGGTCCCTCAGGATCCCACTGGACACCGCTGGCCAGGCTCAGCTCGCTGTCCCCAGGTCCTTCTCCAGGCACTCCTGCAGGATGTGCCATTTTGGGAATGAGGTTCTGCCTGAGCCTTGAGCACCAACTCAGTGAACACCCCAGTATTTGTAGGAATTTTTCCTGGGATCACAGAACAGGGTTTTCTGTATTTGTTGATCCGTGGCTGCAGATGCTGCGGTGTTTTCCTCGGGATTTTTTTCCCTAGCAAAGCCACTTTTCAGGATTCCTGCAGAAATGCCTGGGAAAGAGGCCACGCTGCAAACTGGGAGCACATCAGCTTTGCAGCCTGGGCACAGAAAACCCTGAAACCAAGGAATTCTGTGCATTTCCCAGGGCTGCCCTCGTCTCCACCTGCCAGGAAAAGGCGCTCTTTTAACGGGATGTCATTCTCACTCTGCTGGATGAACATTTCCAGTTGTGATGACAACCATGTGGGAACTTGGACAGGTGAAAAAGGGAGCTCCAGGAGCTGCCAGGCACAGGCCTTTCATCAGAGCTGCTATTTTGGGGGGACAGATTCTGCACCAGTAGGTGTGGGGCAAGGTGTCAGCCTGGATTTAATCCTTGTCCAAGACATCTCGGGTTTGGAGCGGTGACTTTGGATAAATCTCATCCCCAAGGTCCCTCTGTATCCATGGGGAGGGCTGGGAAAATCCACCCACAAAGCAGTTGTTGGATTTGTTTCCTTCAGTTTTTCTTTAGTCCAACTGATTTTGTGGGAAATACAAACTAGAGTGGGAGTAAGGAGGCAGGAGAGTGGCATCCCAGGGAGGTTTGGAGTGTCCTTCCCTGGAGGTGCCCCAGGAAGGGCTGGAGGTGACACTCAGAGCTCTGGGCTGGGGACAAGGTGGGGATGGGGCACAGCTGGGACTCGGTGACCTTGGAGGGCTCTTCCTCACTAATTCTGGGATTCTGTTCCTCAGGATTTGCGTCTCCCCTGCGCAGCCCCCACAGCTGGGATCCCATCCTTAGGGCTGGTGAAGGCAGGGAAACCTCACTGGTGTGACCGTCAGCTGAACCTGGGGCTGGGGAAATGGGAATTCCCTGGGCTGGGGAAATGGGAATTCCCTGGGCTGGGTTTGACCCTGCCTGGCCACCTGAACTCCCCACCCCAGAGAGGGAGGGAGCTGCAGGAGCCAGCACCTCCCTGCTGCCTCCAGAGAGAGGCACCAAGCGTGCCTGGAACTGTGGGGTGGGAAAAGCTTTTCACACTGGGGCACTTGCTTTCAGCTGTGAACTGTAATTTCCAACGATTATTCCTTTCCCAAGAAGCCCTGGGCAGCTCATCCCCACACCCAAGCACATTTGCTTTTTACTCAGCCTGGTTTAATTCCTCTCTGCCCAGGAGTTTGTGACCAGAGGCAGCAGGTCTGGCTCGGAGCTATCCCACAGCTTTTTCTTGCTCTCTGGAGTACCCAAAGGTCAAATCCCATCCTCTGTGTCCTCACAGTGTAACTGGGGTCAGGAGAGCTCCACAGAGGGATTCCTCGGATCCCAGTGCAGGACAGGAGGGTGCTGGACCTGTGGGAGCTTCTGAGTGAACCAACGGCCCTGTTGAGACACTCCTCCACGTTCACCTTAAAAAAGCTCCCCAAATTTCCTCTGGAGCAGCTACAACCCAGCTAATTAAAATAGGAATCAAAACGGGAGTTCGAAATTGAAGTAAAAATAAAATAAATAGAAAATAAAGCAAATAAATATTGAAATAGAAATAAAGCACAGAGTGGTGACTGCTGCCACCATTTAACTGCAGATACAACACGAACACTTCTTCTTAATTAAGGAGTGGAAAAAGCCAATTAGCAAACTGCATCACGGCATTGTTGTGGAGATGAGGGCTTTGTGATTAAAGTTGCTTTGAGGAAGCACGCCAGGAAAGAAATCCAGGTTTCCTGGAAGATCTGTAATGATTTCATAATTGATTTCCTGGAGCAGGATTTTTCATTTTATGGGATTTCAGCTGCTTGTGTGTTTGTGATTTATTTGTCAACAAGAGGAGCAAAAGCCAGGTTTGTTTGGGGCAGTTCTGAGAGTCCTGGGTCAAGGTTTAGTGGGTGAAGTGCAGTGGATAGAAAGGAACTTGAGCTGTGGCGTATTCTGCACAGGTAAATTGGGAATTTGAGATGGAATTAGAGGAGCTTTGGGGGTTGGAATGAAATGATCTTTCATAGAATCCCAGAATATGCTGAGTTGGAAGGGACCCTCAGCATTACTGAGCCCAAATCCTGTCCCTGTGCTGCACATCCCACAAAATCCAAGTGGGAATCCCAAAAATGGGGAAAACACCCCAAAAATCTGTGGAATCCAACCCAGACCATCCCACAGTCCTGTGATTTGGACTTCTCCAGGCAGCACTGACAGAACCAGAGGACACAGCCCTGAGCTGCCCCAAGGGCAATCCAGGCTGGGCATTGGGAAAGGGTTTCCCAGCAAGGGAGATAAAGCCCTGGGATGCTCTGCCCGGGGAGGTGCTGCAGTCACCATCCCTGGGTGGGGGTGACACAGACTGGGGGTGGCACTGGGGCCAGGGTTTGGTTGGGGTGATGGGGCTGGGCTGGACTCGGTGATCTTGGAGGGGATTCCAGCCTGGAGATTCTGGGATTGTGTGAAAAGTCCTGCAACTCATATAAAAGTTAAAAGACCTTAGTTTTAACCAGGTTCAGACAATTCCAGGGCACGTGGAGAAGCTGGAAATGAAAGGAATCCTTTTCCACAGGAATCCCTGCACGGGCAGTGTCCACAGGAACCAGGGGTCAGCCGGGATCTGCCCTGGCACGAGCCCACCCCCACTCCCTCCCAGTCACCACTGCTGGTCCCTGGGGCGAGGTGGGACACGTTTGGTGGCCTCAGGGCAGTGGGGGACCTGTCCCCTGCAGGTGCTGTCCCTTCCCCCACTGCTTGGGAAGCAGATTTTCCCCTGCTCCCCGAGCCAGGCTCCCGCTGCTCACATTTGCAGCTCCATTTCACCTGGGACAGTGCCTGGAGCAGCAGAGCTTTATGGATGAGATAATCAGCAACTCCTGAAAGTGATTAAATAAAGGTGGCGTCTCCACTCAGCGTTCTGGGGCGGTTTTGCCAGGTTTTGATGGATTATCTGAGTGTTTTCAGGAGACTTTCCACACTGGGAGCAGCAGGCAGAGCAGTAAATCCAGGAATCCCGGGGCCTGCTG
This sequence comes from Promerops cafer, assembly GCA_013398275.1. NCBI lineage: Eukaryota > Metazoa > Chordata > Aves > Passeriformes > Nectariniidae > Promerops > Promerops cafer. The sequence continues at coordinate 8,779 of VZSE01009941.1, read as the reverse complement.
AAGGTCAGTATTCCCTGTGCATCCAAATATTGCAGTTTTGACATTCACAGGCTGGGTTTTGTGCTTTTTCCTCCCGTTTGTTCCGTTCAATTGATGCAGTGTTCTATAAAATCGATGGGGGGAGAAGTTATGGCAGGGAGCAAATATTGGGATTTCTCTTGCACTGTTCCCTGTGTCCCGTGCAGCCGTGGCCTGACAGTTCCATTGCTTCCTTTGACCTTGGGTAGAGCAGCTTTTCATGGAATCCCAGAGTGGTTTGGGCTGGAAGGGACCTTAAAGCTCAGGGACACCTCCCACTAGCCCAGGGATCCGGGGGCAGCCCCAGCTGCTCTGGGCACCCTGTGCCAGTGGGAGATTTCCAAATCCAGGTTTTAAATGTAACATCATCAGCAAAGCTCTCCAAAGGCTCCTCTGACCATCTGCCCTCAGTTTGGTGGTTTCTGGGAGCACAAAAATTTGTCTTTCTTCAGAAACACTGAGCTCTTAAAAATCGCATTCCTTTAGACATAGAGGGTAATTAAGAGGGTTAATTAACCAGAGTTTCCTGGTGGGTTATGGCTGCTGCTTGCTCCTCGCCCTTCCCTGAGCTTCTCCTGCAGCGGGAGGAGCCTGGAATTTGTGGGAAGCCCCGGAGGCTCTGCCAGGGACTGTGAATGGCTGGTTCAGGGGTTTAGAGGCTGTGCTGGAGCAGCAGCTCAGCCCCGCTCTGCAGCCTGATNCCCAGCTCAGTTCCGGCCCGATCCCAGCCCAGTTCCAGCCCGATCCCAGCCCAGTTCCAGCCCGATCCCAGCCCAGTTCCAGCCTGAGCCCAGCCCAGTTCCAGCCCCGCTCTCCAGCCTGATCCCAGCCCAGTTCCAGCCTGATCCCACCCCAATTCCAGCTCAATTCCAGCCTGATCCCAGCCCAGTTCCAGCCCTGCTCTCCAGCCTGATCCCAGCCCAGTTCCAGCCTGAGCCCAGCCCAATTCCACACCCAGCCTAGGCTGCCGTTCCTGCCAGCCCCATCCTCAGCAGCAGCACTCACACACCATCCCAAAGCTCATCTGAAGCCCTCGCATAAACCAGAGCTTATTTCAAATCTGGGAGTGCAGCACTGAATATTTTAGATATTTTAGGAATCAGAGCCTGTGTGCTTCGGCACCCGGGGTTTGGGCTTGGTGGGGATTGGTTTGGGGTTTTTTTGGTATGTTCATTGGCATCGCCAGGCACTTTCCTTTCAATTTTTTTGGATTTCTCCCTTTCCAGTTTGGTCAGACCTTTGTTTGCTGTGAGCTGAACATATGTCTGTGCTTGGTGGCTGGGTGAGGGTTTTGTTTCCCTGTGAAGGGGATGATGCTGCAGGGAGAGGATTAAACCCAAAGCTGGTTATTTTACATATCCTGAGACTTGTCACCCTAAAATGGAGGTTGTACTTCCCGCTTTTAGCCTGGAGAAAAGGAGGAATTTCTCCATGGAAAAGGTGGTCAGGCCTTGGAACTGCCTGGGGAAGTGGTGGCACCATAAAGGTCCCTGTCCATTCTCCACCCTGGATTTGGGGTGAACTCCAACATTTGGTGATGTAAGAGTTCCAACAATTGCAGAAGAAGCTCTCAGGCGCTCTGACTGTCCCTGAAAGGCTTTGTTCCTTGTGATGGTTTCCACCACTGCTTCCAGTTTCACAGGTTTTAAAAATATCCTTCCCGGGTTTGGTAGGAGGAAGTTTTCCTGCAGGAAAAGCGAAATCACCATAAAAGGCTTGTTATTAAATCTTACGAGCTCGGTGTTTTTAATTTAACTTGTTACATCACAGGAGTGTGAATTCATTAAACTTCCTATTCTTATATGTGGGATCTATTTTAGCTGATGAATCTCTAAGAAAAAGGTTGGAGATGCGTCAGCAGCTCCTGCAGCTCTCTGGGAGGAAAATATATGGAATTAAAAAGGACTGTATGGAAGGGAAGGGAGCAGTGCCCGTGTCCTTCATCCTGGCCATAGCCTGGGGGACATCCTGGAATATTCTCGTTCCTTTCCAGCTCTCTGGATGTGTCTTGTCCTCCGTGGAGTTGGGATTAACGAGGAGCCTGCAGCCCAGTTCAGCCCCTCTGAGCTCTGAGGTGACACCTCGGTGGCCCTGGCTGTGCTGTGCTCCTGCCCTCTGAGCTGTGTTCTCCTGCCACCATCTCACATTCGAGGCTCTCTTGCAGCTTTATTAGGAACAAGTTCCCTTTACAAGGCCTGAGCTGTGCAAAATGGGTTTTTTATGGGTTTTATGCTGGAGCAGGACGCTGCTGTGGGTGCCCCCGAGTGAGGCTCTGGGGAATCCCCTGCCCCTTCCCCAGGGCAGTGGCACTGCTGGGACAGGGCCAGCTCTGGCTGTGCTCTTTGCTTTTTATTCTGTGTTTGTTCCGAGGGTTGTAACACCCCAAGCAGATATTGCTTCCTGCTATCCCAAATCCCTCTGCAGCACCGCGTTCCCAGGGGCAGCTGGGACTCTTCCCTTCGGCTTTCTCCGAGGGCTTGAACTTAAATTTAAACTTTCTTTGGGTTGGGGGGGACCTCAAATTCCATCCAGTGCCGTGCCAGGGCAGGGACACCTCCCACTGTCCCAGGCTGCTCCAGCCTGGCCTGGGGCACTGCCAGGGATCCAGGGGCAGCCCCAGCTGCTCTGGGAATTCCATCCCAGCCCCTGCCCACCCTCCAGGGAACAATTCCCAGTTCCCAATATCCCATCCATCGCTGCCCTCCGGCAGTGGGAGCCACTCCCTGTGTGCTGTCCCTGATGTTAAATCCCTTGCACAGAAGTGATTCCATGTCTGATGCTTCGGGGAAGAGCTGAAGCGCCCGAAGGCTCGCAGCTCTTCCCTGGATGAGGCCCCGCTCCGGCTGGGGGGATTCCTGCTCAGAGTTTGGGGTTCCCTCTCAGAGTTTGGGATTCCCACTCAGAGTTTGGGATTCCCGCTCAGTTTGGGATTCCCGCTCAGTCTGGGATTCCCTCTCAGAGTTTGGGGTTCCCTCTCAGAGTTTGGGGTTCCCTCTCAGAGTTTGGGATTCCCGCTCTCAGTTTGGGGTTCCCGCTCTCAGTTTGGGGTTCCCGCTCTCAGTTTGGGATTCCTGCTCAGTCTGGGATTCCCGCTCACAATTTGGGGTTCCCGCTCAGAGTTTGGGGTTCCCACTCAGAGTTTGGGACTCCCACTCGCAGTTTGGGATTCCCACTCACAATTTGGGATTCCCGCTCACAATTTGGGGTTCCCACTTGCAGTTTGGGATTCCCGCTTGCAGTTTGGGATTCCCGCTTGCAGTTTGGGACTCCCGCTCAGAGTTTGGGGTTCCCGCTCAGAGTTTGGGATTCCCGCTCACAGTTTGGGATTCCCGCTCAGCGTTTGGGATTCCCTGAACCTCTCCAGTGTGAATCCCAAGCTCTTCTGTGCACGGGCCTGGCTGCAGCAGCCCGAGCCCCGCGTGCAGCTGGAAGTGCAGCCCGGGGACCCCCGCCCCGCTAGTCCCAGCAGCGGGAATGCCGAGCCCGCCCAGGCGCGGCGGCTTCCGAGGCTGGCGTGGACTGGCGTTAATTTCCTTAAGCTGCTGTAATGCTCCCTAAATGATGCTGTGTGCTGCTGCTTCCATTGTGCTGGGCAGGAGCCGGGTCAGGCTGCCAGGCCTGTGCCTCTTCCCCTTATCCCATTTTCTCCAGTAACGCCGTGCCTGCTCCCTTCTAACTCCCTTTGCCAAGGAAGTGCAGTTGGTGTCAAAAAAAAAAGTGTTATTTTATAGTTTAGTCCTTTAGTCCTATAGTTTAGTCCACAAAGGCTCCAGAGAGTTACAGACACAATCCCAAAGATTTGTGGAAAACAAGGCCCCATGGAAAGCAGGGATCTGCGGGGAACATTGGCCCGGACTGTCCTGGTGGTTCTTGATGAAATAAACCCCCAGAAATTCCCATAAATTCTCATTAATGCAGTGTTAGAACCATCACAGAGGCATCAATACATTCACTGCTCCAATAAATGATCAGTTAATTTTATTTCTAGATTTCCTCCCAAAATCCTGGCACGCACAAACAGGGCACTCCTTTGGCCTGAGCTCTCCCAAATGTTGTCTGGGCAGCAGGGAAATTCCTGCAAAATGTGGAAAACTGCTCCTAGCTGGTGTGTAATCCCAGCCAGAGCAGCCTTTGTGTGCTGGAAACCACCCCAGGCCACCCCCTGCTTTTCCAGGGATGATTTAACACTCCATAAATCAGGATACACACCCGGGCAGTAAAAAGGGACAATATCTCAAAGTACCACAGAGAAAAGTAACATTAGTTACAAATTTCGACAGTCAGTGTCACCCTGTTTGCTTATTTACAAGAGCAATAATTCACCCAAGCTCAGCAGTGAGGGCAGGGGAGCTGCCATCTGAGGCTGGGAATTTTTGGCAATTTAGCTGTCAGGAAAATATTGCTGGGAATTACAATTTTTCCGACTCTAAATAACTGTGGAATGAAGTGACTTTTGGGGCTGATGGTGCACCTTGCACGGGGGGAGCTCACACTTCCCCAGCTGCTGGAGGCTCTTCCTTGTCTGCTGAGGCAGATCTGCAGAATAAGGAAATCTATTTTAAGAAAGGCAGAGAAATCCCCAGTGCTGTTCAGGGACTCTGGAAAAGTCTCCCTGTGAACGTGGACTGCGCTGGGGTGTTCCTGATACACCAGGACAGGATCTGCTGCCTTTCCTCAGATGTCTGGAGAAAATCTGAAGGGAAATGATGTGAAGCTGCTGCTCTGGGTTAATTTAATTTAATTTCTCTCTTGCACCAGTCACTCTGGTTCAGGAAAAGCTCTGAGGCAGCTGGAGGTGCAGGGCAGAAACCCCTGGGAATTCCAAGCTGTCCTTTGCTGATCCTCATGGGAGGTGTCTTGGAAGGAGCAGGGACTGGGAGTTCATTAAACTCCGTGTCCAGGGGTTCTTCTGGTGGCATTTCTGTGCTCTGAGAGCCTCGTGGTGCTGAGGGCAGCAGGCCATGGTTCAAACCACAGAACAATTTGCTAATTAAAGGCTGCGCTCGGAACGGAGCCTCGGGGAAGCTCCAGGGAAAGGGAAATGTGTTCATTTTACCTTTGCATTTGTAACTGCACAGCTGAGAGCAAGGGGAGGGAGGGAGAGACTCCGGCTCGGGCTGCACGGGAGGGAAGCGAGCCCCTTCCACTGAAATGAGGCTGATTGCTGGGACTTCTTGGGGTAAAGGAGAGCAGAGATTCCTCCAGGAAGCAAAGCAAGAGGGAAAAAAAGGATTATTTCTTTATTCCTTTGCCCTAAGAGGAGCCAACCCTGGAAATAAGGACTGGGACCCCTTATTTCCAAACCCCCAGGGGAGATAATTGGATAACTACAGATGAATGTTGGGGTTGAATTCAATGCAAATTTGTCTGATTTATTTTCATCTTTTTAGACTTCGGTTCAAGTTTTGCTGTTCAGCTGTGCTTTGATAGGCATTCTCCCAGCTGACCGTGCAAGCTGGGTTTGGGGTGGGATCCTGAGGGATCAGCTCAGTCTGGGATCCTCAGGTGCTGGGTTTGTGCTGGGCACTGAGCTGTGAGAGGGGCTGGGAGCTGGGAATGCCTCTTGGGTGGCCTCTGGCAGAAGGCCCAGCTGGGAAGGGCTGCACAAGGCAAACCCTTGGACATCTCTGCTTTAAACCATCGAATTCCCGGCCTCCCAGTGCTTCTAAAACTCACCTTTATTTGCTGTCATTTCTGCTGGTGTGTTACTGATCTTGAAGTTCTCAGGGAGTCACAATCCTTTGGATTTTCTTAATGAAGTCCTGGACATTATTTGTTGGACAGGGATTTGAAAGTGATGGCTCTGCAGTAACAGCAGGAGGAAAGGGAATTGCCCAGGACTGAGGGGCAGGAGGGAAGCAGAAAGTTATTTCAGATCAGGAGCTGTGTCTCCAGGAGGGAGCTGAGCTGGGTGTTCCACAGCCTCCTTTTCCTGCTCCTGGCAGGGGGACGGGTGATCCTCACACCCGTAGCTCCTGCCTCGGGAGCGCTCCCCAAAATCAGGGAATCACAGAATCACTGAGATGGAAAAGCTTTCTGAGAGCATCGAGTCCCCCAGCCCTGCCAAGGCCACCCGTGCCCCGTGGCCCCAGGTGCCACATCCCTGCAGGAACGGGAGCTCCAGCCCTGCCCTGGGCAGCTGTGCCAAGGCCTGACCACCCTTTCCATGAGGGAATTCCTCCTGCTGCCCAGCCTGACCCTCCCCTGGCACAGCCTGGGGCCATTTCCTGCTGTCCCATCCCTTTTCCTTGGGAAGGATGCAGCAGGATCTCCACAGGTGAACCCAGAGTGACCAAATCCGTGTTTGAGGATGTGGTGTGGGAGTGAATCCTCCCTCTGGGGAGCCTGGGAAGCAGCAGCAGCAGCAGCAGGAAGGGGTGATGCAGGGTGGCTCCTGTGGGAGCTGGCATTCCCAAAATCCACACTGCAGCTGTGCTGGGTGGGATGCAGGCAGCGCTCTCTCCGTGGCTTCAGCGGGAAGCTGGGATGGAATGTCCATGAAATCCTGGCTCTTGGAGAGACTGAGGCCAGCCAGCCCCAGTCTGGTCACCCCTCCCTTCCTCCATCTCCATTTCATTCCCTGTCCTCCTTTCCAAACCAGGAGCATCCCCCAGAGAGCCCCTGAGTGCTCTGTGTTGCTGTGGAGGTGAGGGACACTCCAAGCTCTGCTGGGAGAGCAAAGCAGTCCCCCTCTTGGATCTGACCCAAAAATTCCAGTCAGTGCCTTGTCCTGCACGTAAGGAGAACGTTGGGAAGTCGGAGTGAAATCCTTGTGACAGGAACACGTGCACACCCCAGCCTTGCAATGCTTCCAGTTCCAGAGGGCCCTGAACCAGCCCTGTGATGGAAACAAACCAGGATTTTAATATTTAACCAAGAGCTCCATCTTTTTCTTTCCTGGCTGCAAGTTGTGTTGGGCTCTTTTTGTTGGAGAAAACCAGTCAGTGACAAAGAAATAAGGATCTGCCGTGTGTGTGTCTGGTTTTGTTTGAGATGGAGGGAGAAGGCGAGGAAGGAATTCCTTTATTCCACGTCGGAGGAGCTGAATGGAGCAGCAGGCAGGAGTGGCCCTGGGCACTGAGTGATGTTTTGCATCACTGAGCAAAAAAGGGCTTGGCAGGGCTGATATAATCCCAGTCATTCCCTCAGGAATCTGGAGCCCCCCTGGAATGCTCCCCTGGGAGTGCTGGGGGTGGACAAGGCCCTCAGGGACNTGGAAACAAACCAGGATTTTAATATTTAACCAAGAGCTCCATCTTTTTCTTTCCTGGCTGCAAGTTGTGTTGGGCTCTTTTTGTTGGAGAAAACCGGTCAGTGACAAAGAAATAAGGATCTGCCATGTGTGTGTGTCTGGTTTTGTTTGAGATGGAGGGAGAAGGCGAGGAAGGAATTCCTTTATTCCGTGTCGGAGGAGCTGAATGGAGCAGCAGGCAGGAGTGGCCCTGGGCACTGAGTGATGTTTTGCATCACTGAGCAAAAAAGGGCTTGGCAGGGCTGATATAATCCCAGTCATTCCCTCAGGAATCTGGAGCCCCCCTGGAATGCTCCGCTGGGAGTGCTGGGGGTGGACAAGGCCCTCAGGGACAGGGTGGGATTGTCGGGGTCTGGGCAGGGCAGGAGCTGGGTCCCCTGATCCTTGTGGGTCCCTTCCCACCGTCCCGTGCTTCTCTGACTTGTTCCCAGGTGGAATTGACCCCTCTGGAATCCCACTCCTGGAAAAGCTCCCTGGGAGGATCCAGCCTGGATGAGCTGGGCCTGGCAGGGAGCTGGGGCTGTCACACCCCTAAAATCAAATCTCTCCTGGTATCCCTAAAATCAAATATCTCCTGGTATTCCTAAAATCCAGCCTCTACTGGTATCCCTAAAATCCAACCTGTTCTGGTATCCCTGAAATCCAACCTGTTCTGGTATCCCTAAAATCAAATCTCTCCTGGTATCCCTAAAATCCAGCCTCTCCTGGTATCCCTATAATCCAGCCTTTCCTGGCATCCCTAAAGTCAAATATCTCCTGGTATCCCTAAAATCCAGCCTCTCCTGGCATCCCTAAAATCAATTCTCTCCTGGTATCCCTAAAATCAATTCTCTCCTGGCATCCCTAAAATCAATTCTCTCCTGGTATCCCTAAAATCCAGCCTCTCCTGGCATCCCTAAAATCAATTCTCTCCTGGTATCCCTAAAATCAAATCTCTCCTGGTACCCCTAAAATCCAGCCTCTACTGGTATCCCTCAGACCCAGCCTCTCCCAGCGCCTGTGGGCCCTGCTGTCCATTTTTAATGGAATTTAAAATTCAGGGAAAGTGCATCTGGAGCTGCCCCCGTGTTTCCCACATGAAAATCCCCCTGGGTGCTCTGACTGCCCCAGGGTGCTGAATTCCCATCCCAGAAAACCCCCAGCATTTCTGCTGGTGCAAGTCAGTAACGTGGAAGCAGATGGGGGGAAAAAATCCCGTAGTTTTTGGGACAAATTTCTTTCCCTGCCTTTTGGAGGATATAAATCTCCTTTGTGACAAGAGAGCTGTTACCACCAGGGGCTAAAACCCACCAAATAAAGCAGTTAAAAGGTTCATTCTGCTCCTAAAAAAGGGCTCCTGTAATTCCCATTACTGTCATTCCGAGTTAAGTACGGAGGATGCACAGGAAAGGAATTTCAGACTTTTGAAATAACATTTTTACTGTGAAAATGAATATAAAAATTATCAAATTTATATTTAAAATATATTTATTTAAAATATATCCCCCTTTTAATTCTGAAGAGACTCAG
>VZSE01009931.1:0-10063 GCA_013398275.1 Promerops cafer | reverse complement strand
GGGCTGGGAGGGCTTTTCCAGACTGAATGGTGCCAGGATTTTGTAATGCAAATGCAGAGATCTCTTTAGTTTGTCAGATGTTAAGGAATATTAAAGAAATTCATCTTTACAGCTCACAAGGGGAAAACAAAGGGAGATTCTTGGCAAACTGGTGAAATGTTTTGGTAGAGAATAAATTTTATCTGTGAATTTTAATTGTGTCCAAGTGGTTTTCAATAAGCAGCTTGGGCCAGGGGGTGTCTCAGGGAGCTGAAGCGCCTCTTTGGGGGTGTGTGGCAATGATGAACCCCCAATGACTTGGGATCACGGCCTCGAGGCCTCTGGTGTGTCCTGCTTTGCCTTTAGTCAGGGACTCCAAAAAGAATCGAGCAAATGAGGGAGGCAGGGAGCAAAGGGATTGGTGCTGAATGAGAATGGAGTTATGTAAAATCCGGATGTCAAAGGAGCTGTTTAATTTGTGTGCTGCCACTTGGGAGGGTGTCCCAGAGCTGCAGAGCTGCCCCTTGGTGGAGAACCTTCCACAGGTCCTGTCTCTTGGCTGTTCCCAGTGGCTGGCATGGCATGGGCTCCTGGCGTGGCATAATTTGAGAACAGAGGGGCTGGGGTCATGGAACCATGGAATCATGGAATCCCAGACTGCTGTGGGTGGGAAAGGACCTCAAAGCCCCTCCAGTGCCACCTCTGCCATGGCAGGGACACCTCCCACTGTCTCAGGGTGCTCCAAGCCCCATCCAGCCTGGCCTTGAGCTCCAGGATTTACGTAGGAAGCATTTCCTTTCCTCCTTTGGAGTTTCTCACCATCCTTGGTGCCTCCACCATTCCTCTGAAGAGAAATCCACAAAGGTCTTGGATTCAGTCTTTGCTGTGTTAAAGATGATATGGGAATTATTCCATCTTGGAAGCAGAGACAGAGTGTGTTCCTCAGGAGTCTGAGGTGGGAGCCTAAGGAGGTTGAGAGAGCTCTGAAATAACTGAGCAGCTCATGATTCTCTTCCCCTGGCAGACAGAATCCCAGAAACACTGAGGCTGGAAAAGCCCTCTGGGATCACTGAGTCCCAGCTGTGCCCGATGCCCACCTTGTCCCCAGCCCAGAGCCCTGAGTGCCACCTCCAGGAATTCCCTGGACACCTCCAGGGATGGGCACTCCAACCTCCCTGGGCAGCCCCTGCCGAGGCCTGAGCCCCTCTCCATGGGGAAATTCCTGCTGAATTCCTGCAGGATGGTGACTTTCTGTCTCCCTTCTCCAGCACTCACAGGAGGAGGACTCTGAGATGTGCCTGCAGCCCCCATCAGAGCTGACCCGAGACATTTACAGGGCGCTCTGAATTCTGGATGATGTTTGCTTCTCTCTCAAGGAAAGTTGGGTCCTTTTTAGGGAAGTGAAGTTGTGCAGTCGAGAAATGTTGATAACCCAAATGATCCAGTTTCTTGGGAAGAGCTTGGGGATAAAAATACTGGCGAGTGTAAATTGCTGTGAGGTGGCAGTGAGGTGTTATGTATGAGCCTGGCACCGCTCCTCGCCTGCTTTCCTGGCAGTGCTTGACAGGTCTGGGGATGGATCAGGGCTGGCTTCCAGCTGGGCAGGGAGGGAGAGTGCTTGGCTGTGTGGCAGGAGGTGGGAAAGGGCTGGGAATGACCCTGTCCTTGCCCTGGGAGTCACCAGGCAGCAGTGGGACACCTGGGCACCCTCCATGTCCCTGCAGGTGATGCACTGCAGGCTCCAGCTTCTTCCCAGGCAGGATTGGGCTGGGATAACAGTAATAACAACAATAACAATAACATTAATAACAACAACAACAACAGCCCCTCTGCTTGCAGGTGTGGGCAGTTCATTACCATCAGTAACTGCACTGGGAAGTCCTGGGCTGCTTTCCTCATCCAGGGCTGCCTGACCTTGGGGAGGGACCTGCTGTGGTTTAAGTGTCTGACTGGAAAACCACAGCAGCTGCACATCCATCCTGTGGTGTACCTGGAATCACAGAGTCATGGAATCTCCTGAGTGGGAAGGGACCCACAGGGATAATGGATCCAGCTCCTGGCCCTGCACAGACACCCCAACAGTCCCACCCTGGGCATCCCTGGCAGTGGTGTCCAAACACTCCTGGAGCCCTGGGGCCGTGCCCATTCCCTGGGGAGCCTGGGCAGTGCCCAGCACCCTCTGGGGCAGAACCTTTCCCTGATATCCAACCTGATAGTCTCCTGGCACAGCTCCATGGGGATTTGAAAAGATTTGGAGCAGGCTCTGGCACCACAAGGCGCTGGTTCTGTGCTGGATCAGCTCCTGTGGAAGATTCCCAGAGGTTGGCCAAGTTTAAAATAGTAACTGGTCTTGGTGGCTTCTCCAGTTACCAGGTTCATTCCAGGGATCTCATGATTTACATATCGTTTTCCAAATGTCCACATGCAGAGGAAAAGAAATTTGCTGTTGGTCTGACCCTGAGTTGATGAAGGAAGAGTTGAAATGATGTGTGCCGGGAGGAGTGGATTTAGGGATGAGCTGGGGCTGGGAACAGCTGGCAGTGTTTGGGCAGAGAGGGGTGGGCTGGCTGCTCCTCCACAGGGATGGAACAGGAACTCCAGAAAACTGCCAGAGTGCAGGGTTAGGTGGGATACTGGGAAGGAATTCCTGGCTGTGAGGGAGGAGAGGGGTCAGGCTGGAATTCCCAGAGCAGCTGGGGCTGCCCCTGCATCCCTGGCAGTGGCCAAGGCCAGGCTGGACACTGGGGCTGGAGCACCTGGGACCGTGGGAGGTGTCCCTGCCCATGGGCACCCACTTGTCCTGTCCCTCCATCCCTTGTCCCCAGTCCCTCTGCAGCTCTCCTGGAGCCCCTTTAGGCCCTGCCAGGGGCTCGGAGCTCTCCCTGCAGCCTTCTCCTCTCCAGGTGAGCACCCCCAGCTCTCCCAGCCTGGCTGCAGCCCTGGAGCAGCTCCGTGGTCTCCAGCAGTTTATCTCAGCTGTTGTTTATTTACTGTTAGAACTGGTGGCTCTGGGAATATTTCAATTCCCATATCATGGCTGAGGTTCAGAAGAGTTGGTGGAAGGATCTTTATGTATGTATTTATTTATTTATTTACTGGAAATGAGGAAGCAGCAGAGGCCAGAGCCCATCCCAGTGACCCCTGGGCTGTGTGGAGTCAGGAATGGGCTGCAGGAGTTCGTGGGTTAGAATTAATCAGGACTATCTGGAGTGACCATCTGGGCCTGTTGATGTTTGTGGTCACTTGGCCATTCTGGCCGAGCAGCGGGGCGGTGCCTGGATGGTTTTACAGCTCTTCCACCCTTTAATCCCTGAATTCCTGGCAGAGGCAAGGAGGGTTAGGGAAGAGCTGAAGGTGTCATAAAACCCCAACTTCAGAAAGTCAGTGCAGGTGTTGATGGTATAAAACCCCCAGAATCAGAAAACCTCTGGACTGTTTTTCCCAGTCTTTGCATCACTCACTTCTGCTGGAGAGAAGAAGGTGCAAAGTCCAACTGTTTTAGGCTGGGATTGTATTTTTTAGCTTTGACTGTATTTAGCCATGGAAGGGGCTGCCCAGGGAGCTTTGGAGTACCCATCCCTGGAGGCATCCAGGGAGTTCCTGGATGTGGCACTCAGGGCTCTGGGCTGGGGACAAGGTGGGCATCGGGCACAGCTGGGACTGGATGGGCTGGGAGGGCTTTTCCAGCTTCAGTGATTTTGGGATTTTGTTGGGACTGCTCTTAAAGCAGGTGGGAAGAGGCTGAATAAATGCCAAAATTTATGTGAGTGGACATTGATTAGGGAATAATTTGTGGTTCTTCCGTTCTCCTGTCAGCAGTGCAGGTACCCTGGGAAATGCTGCTTTTCCTTAATTCCAACAGCTCAAACTCTTCCTTTATCAGTGAAGTCTTGAGGGAAGTTCTAACTTATATAAAAGGTTGAATTTAGCTCATCTGGGTTGATATTTCTGATCAGCCATGATAAAGTAACTGAGGCAGTGGGAAGACTTTAAATTTTGTTAAAAATAGCTGGGTTTTGTACATGCCTGTCCTTTTCCAAATGCTCCCATCCCACTGCTGCCTCCTGGGATGTGCCATGGGATGTTTGGGAAAGGCAGGAATTCTCTTCCTGTCGTGAGGCTCACGTTTAAGGGTTAAATGGACCTTTTGATTGTTTTTATTGAGGAATTCTGGATTCTCCTCATCCTCTTCCAGTGCCTTTTGCAGCTAAAGAGCCCTTTCCTTGTAGCTGGCTCAGAGCAGTGGTGGGTATGGATTGTCCTTGGGGAAGGGGCAGCCCAGCCTCTGTGCATGCCTTCTCCCAGCTTCCCCGGAGCAGCAGGCACAGAGCGGGAGGAGCCCCTGGCAGGGAGGGTCTCAGCAACAGGTTCCTCCCGGGAGAGTGCTGGGCACTGAGCAGGGCATGGTCCCAGCCCCGAGGCTGCCAGAGCTCCAGGAGCGTTTGGACAGCGCTCCAGGGATGCACAGCCTGGGATCTGGGGGGTCTGTGCAGGTGATCCCTGTGGATCCCCCCCAGCTCAGGCTATTCCATGACTCCATGAGGCCAAGGACCATTCTCTGCTTCCATCCATGTGCTGGGTGTTTAAGTCCCGGCTCCCTGAAGCAGAGGGGCACAGGGCAGGATCCAGGCTCTGCTGGAGCCCATCCCTATCCTGGCTGGTTGCACTCAGGGGTCCTCAGCAGGCTCTGACCCCCCGTGTCCAGCAGGGATGTGTTACACACACAGCACCTGGCGCACCTTCTCACAGGAATATCCCCAGGAACAGCGGATCTGCTCCTCCTGGGCTCTGCAGATCCTCCAGCAGGGCTGGTCCAGGTGGAGGTTCCCTCAGGAGAGCTCAGGAGAGGAGCTGGGATAGATTGAACAGTTGTTCATGACTTGCTAATGTGTAAATGCTTTTCCACAGGCACTGGAGAGGTTTTTAGTGGGTTTTAGTCTGCTCAGTAACGAGCTTTCCGTGCTTGCCTGAGTGGATTCCATGGAAAGGCTGTGGAATATCTTGGGACCATCTGTCCTAAGGTGTGGTAGGTGTGGCCAAGGTGGGGAGGGTGGGCTCTGTTCACGGGGTATTGGCACACAAATGTGTGAAAAGTTGCGACAAGCTTTGATTTCATTGTGCTTGGAGCTGAGCCATATCCCTGAAAACTCAGGCCCCATCCCTGGCAGTGCCCAAGGCCAGGCTGGATGGGGCTTGGGGCACCCTGGGACAGTGGGAGGTGTCCCTGCCATGGCCCACTGGGTGGGCTCTAAGGTCCTTCCCACCCAAACTGTTCCATGACTCCCTGATTTATACAAAATGGACTTTCACTCTTGAGTGATGCTTTCAATTTTTTCATATTTTTGGGACCATGTCTTTCCAATGACAGCCACAGCTCTTTGTGTGTATTTGGGATATTTGGGACCAGCTGCTGTCTCATGGAAGGAGCTGCAGATCAGCAGTCTCTTGAACTCCTTTGGGTTTTGTCCCCACTAACCTTTGGGTGAGTTCTTTGGGCGTTTGGCCAACGCTCCTTCCCGAAGGGGAGACAGCTCCGTTTGTGCTGCCGTGTTGGTCCTTCCTGACACCTCGGGAGGGTTTGGCTGCCGTGGCAATGAGGCTGCCCGTGAGGGAATTGTGATCATCAGGAGCTGTGTCAGCCCCTTGCCCCTGAGGAGCAGTGCCAGCAGCTGCTGGTGTCACTGGGCGTGTCCCTTGGCTGGCAGATGTGTCCTGGTGACAAAGCAGTGACACGGGGTGGTGACAGGAGTGCTGGCTGTGGTGGCACAGAAGTGACACGGGATGGTGACACACACAGGGAGTCCTGGCTGTGGTGACACAGCAGTGACCCGGGGTGGGGGCAGGGAATGCTGGCTGAAGTGACACAGCAGTGACAAGGAGTGCTGGCTGTGGTGACATGGCAGTGACACAGGGGGGTGGCAGGGGTGCTGGCTGTGTCCAGGGTGTCCCTGGAGGCTCTCCAGGGCTGTTCCCGTGAGCATGTGCCAGAGCTTGGGCCTTGCTGGGGTTGGCCAGGCTGGATCCCTTGGTGTCCTGGCTCCACAGGGACAGTGTGAAAACTGATGGAGCGAGGTTCAGGTTGGATATTCAGAACAAATTCCTCCCTGGGAGGGTGGGCAGGCCCTGGCACAGGGTGCCCAGAGCAGCTGGGGCTGCCCCTGCATCCCTGGCAGTGGCCAAGGCCAGGCTGGACACTGGGGCTGGAGCAGCCTGGGCCAGTGGGAGGTGTCCCTGCCATGGCAGGGCTGGCACTGGAGGGGCTCTGGGGTCCCTTCCCACCCAACCCATTCCAGGACTCCATAGCTGTGAAATGCAAAGCCAGCTGAGACTAGGACAGGTTCTCCCTTCCAACCTGCCATTGCTCGCTGTCCCTGGAGCAGCTTCTTCTGTGCATTGTGAGAATTCCATGTGTTCTTCCGTGGCTCTTCCAGCCTTGAGCTCTCCAAAGCTTCAGTGTCCATTTAAGCCAGAGTTGTGCAGAATTTTACAGAACTCTTGGTGTTTGTGGCCCAGCAGAGAATTGCTGAGGAGGTTCTTGTTAAAGGTGTCCCTGCCCATGGCAGGGGTTGGGCTGTGCTCCAGGGAACAGGGACAGGAGGAGAGGGAACGGCCTCAGGCTGGGCCAGGGGAGGGGCAGGGTGGGCACCAGCAGCAATTTCCCCATGGAAAGGGGCTCAGGCCTTGGAACTGCCCAGGGAGCTTTGGAGTGCCCATCCCTGGAGGTGTCCAGGGAATTCCTGGAGGTGGCACTCAGAGCTCTGGGCTGGGGACAAAGTGGGCACTGCACACAGCCTGGACTGGATGGGCTGGGAGGGCTTTTCCAGCCCCTCTGAATCTAGGATACTGTCAAAGACTTTTGGGCACCAATTCCAGGGAAAGAGGTGTCAAAGTTTAGAAATAAAATCCTGAACAGTTTTTGTTCAGATCAGTGCCCTTGGTTTGGGTGAATGTTGTACCTCCAGTTAAGTAATCACTGACTGGTAGATGAAGAGATACATTTATTTTCACATTCAGTTTAATTTCCCTTTGATGCGGGGAGCTCCTGCTGGTTGGTCTCTGTTTGGGTGTATCCCGCAGCACACCAGGGATTCCTGGATTTCAGGAGATTGCTTAAAGCCCAGCTCTGGAACTGTGGGGGAGCTGAGCCAGGCTTGGCTCTTCCTCTGTGATCCCCTTCCACTATCCGTGGATGTTCTGAGCCTCGTCCAGCCTGGCCTTGAACACTTCCAGGGCTGGGCGGTTCACATTTGCCCAGGGCTGCAGGAGTGGGGGAGCTGGGATAACTGGGAGGATCCTGTGTGGCCTGCTGGTGATGCCTTGGCACGGGCTCTCAGTCCCTATGATCTTCCTTTGTGCTGAAAGCTTCTGTGGAAGTTCATTTAGGGAGAAAAATAAAAACCTTTGGTCCTCAGGTACCTTTGGTTATTGGTAACTTTTAAAAATCTTTTCCAGGATTGGAAGCTTGCAAAGGAATTCACACTGGATGAAAACCATTTCCTGAAGCTGGGTCTATTCCAGGAACTGTAACCCAAATGTTTCTCTGTCCGTGGAGGAGATTTCACGTTTGAAGAAACTTCTACTGAAGGTAGGAACATCTCCCTGTGCTTTTGTCTNTCTCCCTGGAGCCTTCTCCTCTCCAGGGGAGCACCCCCAGCTCTCCCAGCCTGGCTCCCTGGGAACTGAGGGGCTCCAGCCCTGCAGCAGCTCCAGGTCCTGCTGCTGTTGGCCCCAGGGCTGCTTTGCAGGTGGGAACTCACCTGAGCAAAGGGGTAGAATCCCCCCTCCCTCATGGGATCAGCCCAGCACTGAGGGGTTTCTGGCCAGGGCCTGTGAAGTTCCTCATTAAGGGACCAGTAAAGTCCCAGCAATGAGGACGAGCTCTGTGATGCTGAGTGCTTAGTTCTGGTGCTTGCTCCTGGGATTGATCCTGATAGTTAATACCTGGAGTCATCTGCGGGGGATTGTGGTGTCCCAGGGATGTTCCTGGGGATGGAGTCTGGGCTGAGGAGCTCAGTCCCTGTGTCCCTGTGACATCCTTGAGCCTGGGCTGGCTTTATCCCCATGGAAAGGGGCTCAGGCCTTGGCAGGGACTGCCCAGGGAGGTTTGGAGTGCCCATCCCTGGAGGTGTCCAGGGAATTCCTGGAGGTGGCACTCAGGGCTCTGGGCTGGGGACAAGGTGGGCATCGGGCACAGCTGGGACTGGATGGGCTGGGATCCTTTTCCAGCCTCAGGGATCCCAGGATTCATGGCGTGCTGGCCAGGATCCTCCCTAAAACCAGGTTCAACTGGGAAGTGCCTCTCAGAACCTGAGCTCAGGTCCATGATTGCTGGAAAGAGCATGGAGCTCCTCTTTCCCTGTTGTGCTGGGCACTGCTGTGGCTGTTCCAGGAAATTCCCTGCGGAAGCGCCGCACTGTGCACTCATCGTGGGGCAGGGAAGGGAACAGGCTGGGATCTCTCACCAGAGGTCCCCAGGGGAGGAATGGGAGCCATCCAGCAGAGCAGCTCAGGGCACACAGGGGGAGCTGCCCTTTCCTGCAGCAGTAATTCCACTGCGGGTTTGCTGCCCTGGGATTCCCTGGAGGGGTGGGAGCAGCGGGACCCCTCCCAGTGCCAGCCGTGGAGTGGCTCACTGGGCTGTTTTCCTGTTGGGAATTCAGCTGGGAGCAGCTTCCCTAATGCTCCAAAGGGAGAGATTTTATGTAAAACAAGTGTTCCCATGGAAATAGGTGATGAGGTAAAGATGCACAGATTGGAATGGGTAGGTGGGATCTTAGGAAGGAATTCCTGCTGGGAGGGTGGGGAGGGCTGGGCTGCAATTCCCAGAGCAGCTGGGGCTGCCCCTGGATCCCTGGCAGTGCCCAAGGGCAGGCTGGACGCTGGGGCTTGGAGCAGCCTGGTCCTTGTGACAGCTTTGGTAGGCTCAGCCTAATTATTTTTGTGTCCCAAGCAGATGTTGATTCCCTGCTGTTCCTCTTCCTTCTAGGATCACTCCCAAATTCACTGGCCCTGGTTTGGGCTCTGCCTGTGCCTTTTCCTATTTCTAATTTGTGTTGATTCATTTCTTACCTTTCATCCTGTTGCTGAGTCACCAAAGGGAGGGAGTTTTGCTCTAATGCTGTTTGGGAATTCCATGCCCAACCCTTCAGTGTGAATACGCCTGAGCCATTGATCAGCCTGGCCTTGTCCATCTGTATTTTCCAGGTGGATTTTCCAGTGGTGGAACAGTTTGCTGAAAAATCTGATTTGGGGGTTCACGTTCAGCAGGTTCAGTAAAGTGACATTTTATTCCCTGGAGCTGGGATAACTGTTACTGGATAACTGGAATTAAAGGTGGAGAGCGCTTGGATGGATGTGTGGTCCTGGTGTGCTCCAGACTGCTTCCCATACTGGAATTGGAGGAATTCCCCACGTTTTGGGGTATTTTTTGTTGCTTTGTGTAGCAAAGCTTAAAATTATTTATTCTTATAGAGGAAATAGGGGAGATTTTGTATTAAAACTTGGCAAAAAAAAAAGAATAAGCTTGAAACTCCTATCAGGAATCTGTGTCTGTCCAGGCTGAAATCCACCCTGGATGGAACTGGGACTTGTTCAGCTGGGCCAGAGCTGCTGCAGTTGGGGTTGGCTTTGGCATTTTGTACTGGATGTTACGGGATGTCAGGAGGATCCCAAAACTCTTTTGGGAACGTCCTTCCCTCAGCACTTCCATGTGCTCCCACCTAGTGAAAACATTCAGTGTTTTATTTTGGCAGGAATGGTCTTAAATGGCCCTAAAAAATCAGTAAATCTTGGGAATTTTGTCTGGGTTCCCAGGAGGAGTTGCCTGGGGGGTCCTGCCCCTCCATGTTCACTTTTCCTGGCGTTGGAGTGTGCAGAGCATTTTGGAAAGGTTGGAAAATGCTGTGGATGTTTTGTCTGTGCCTGTGTTTGCTGAGGCTCAGGGGAGCCCTCGGTGACACAGAACTGGCTGGGAATAACCCTGGGAGAAAGCACAGCAACCCTGGGCCTGGGTACTCCCAGAGCAGTGGGATCAGGCGGGCTGGGAAAGGCTCCGGGACCCGGGAGTCACCTGAGAGTGACCCTG
>VZSE01009915.1:0-12914 GCA_013398275.1 Promerops cafer | reverse complement strand
AAAAAAAAAAAAAGGTAAAAAAGCAAAATGGCATCACCCTGAAAGCCACGGCGTGGCACAAGCCGTGTGCCAGCTGTGCCAGCTCCTCGCCAGCCCCTTCCCTGCTGTCTCACGCCGTGCCTCTGCTTTCTCTTACAGCATGCTGCCAAGGGACAAGGCACTCTACCTCACCTAAGGCTCAGCATCCCTTTGGGAGGAGGCTCAGACGAAGGACACTTGAGAGGGTCAATCCTACAGCCCACGCGGGGAGGCACGAGCAGGTCGGACGGGCGGGACAGCTGCCACCGCACCTCGGCGCTGGCTTCATTTCTAGGCTCTAAGAGCAGTTGTCTTTTTTTCCTTTTGGAGCTGAACTCTAAAAAAAAAAAAAAAATTAAAAGTCTACTTTTCGCAGTAGCGCCCCCCCCCCCCCCCAAAAAAAAAAAAATACCCCACCTCGTAAATCGCAAAGAACAAAAAAAATCAAGAAAGAGAGAAAATTCAAATAAAAATAATAAAACAAGCGCAAAATGAAGAAAAAAATAATGACGTTCAACTAAGGACACCGTTTTTCTGCTTGCCATCAGCTTAGCTACAGACTATTTTCCTAGTGAACTGCTTTTAGACGCAGCATAAACCCAGGTCTGGTGTCCTGCAGCATTAGGCCAGCTCAGTAGGAGGATGCACTCTTTTGACTTGCTAACAGCACTAAACTTTGTGCAAGAAAATGTGAAGTTTGTGTGAATATTGTACATGCAAAGGCCTTGGATGGTCTGGCAAAAAAAAAATTACAAAAATAAATAAAAACTATTGCTAGGTAGGTGGGGGAGAGAGCAGAAGGCAAACTATGGGAGGAAAAATGTGAAAGAGATCATGAAAATATAATTTGTTGGATAGTTGTAAGTAGTTTACTAAGTGTTTTAGAGCTGTGCTAAAGACATCTTTAAGATTTTTTTGTGAAAGAAATTAGTAGTTTACTTTATAGTAAAAGCATTTTATATTAATTGTAGCACATTTTTTTAGTTATACATAGAAGGGAGATGTGTATAAAAAAACAACAAAAAAAGCCTGCCAAACTTGTTTCTATTATTTGTACAGCAAGAAATGGACAATTTATATCCATGTTGTATGGCATTATTATTTTTTTCTGGCCATATGTCCATCTATTTAAAAAATTGCTGACAATGATTTTTGTCTATTTATGAAAAATTAGAGAGCATAATTACAGTTTCTCATAAGGTGCATTTTTGGGGGTTTTTTTATTTTTTATTTTGTTTGAGGGTGCTGCTTTGGCAGCACCTGGCACATTCAGTTCACAATGCTTATCTTACCTTTCTTTATAATAAAACGTATGAAAAGTAGAGCTGAAGCACTCTGTCCTTATTCTGGGGGACACTCTGGATGTGGCCTCTGCCTTATCCTCCTCAGCTTTCCAACCCTCTCTCCTCTCCCATCACATTCTCACCTGCCCTACCCTCTTCTCGCTCTGCATATCAAAGTATTAGTTTCATAAGAAATATGCAATGATTAAAGTAAGGGGGGGAAATGGAACATTATGAAAACCTTCCTTGAGTTATCACGGTGAGGAGATAGGATTTCCTCCAGGGAGAGCTTCTCAGATATTGATTCTTTGTGTGTGGGGCAGGTAAGTGGCCTTGAGACTCTGAAATCACAGGGAGGAGGTTTCCAGCCCTGGGAGAAGTTCTGGAAGGGATCATCACTGGGAGTTTTGGTGCCACCAGGTGCCTGTGATTTGTCATCTCTGAAGGAAGGTGCCACCCATGCTGTCCATCCCCCTGCAGCCCAGTGGGCAACCCCAGCTCTGTCACCTCGGAGTCACTGTGACAGTGGATTTGGAGCCCTTTGGAGGCCTCTGCTGAGAAGGTTTGTGGGACAGCAGTGCAGGGAGCCACTGAAAGGTGACCTTGCCAATTTAGGGGGAGCTGTGCACAGCAATAAACACATTTTTGACAACTTTCTGGCCACCTCCCTACATTTCTGCAGGGCTGCCTCTGCTTCCCTCAAAGGGCTGGTGGCTGCTCTGGGGCACCACGGAGGGCACAGTGACCCATCTCCAGCCTTGGGGATGTGGAGCCATCTGGGGAATGGAGGGCAGTTGGCTATTAGAGAGCTCGGAGCATTAATGAGAAATTGCAAGGCTTTCCAAACCACTTTAAGCCCTACTAATCTCTAAAATTGCTTGATGGCAGCTGTGCTTAAATGGTATTCCAGCTGTTGGCTAATTGTCATGGACCTGGAATTGCTCCAAGGAAGTGACTGGGAGCTGAGCCTCCCATCCACCATCACAGCTGGCTCACAGAGTCCCAGAATGGTTTGGGTTGAAGAGACTTTAAAGCCCATCTAATTCCCCCCCTGCCATGGGCAGGGACACCTTCCACTGTCCCAGGCTGCTCCAGGCCCCATCCAACCTGGCCTTGGGCACTGCCAGGGATCCAGGGGCAGCCACAGCTTCTCTGGGCACCCTGTGCCAGGGCCTGACCACCCTCACAAGGAAAAAATCCTTCCCAATATCCAACCTAAATTTCTTCTCTTTCAGTTTAAATCCATTCCCACTTGCCCTGTCACTATCTGCCTTTGCAATTAGCTGCTCTCCACCTTTATCAGCCTCTTCAAGTGCTGAAAGGATGCATCCAGTTCAACAAAGGGGTTCAGCCCAGCTCAGAGGGTCAGGACCTGTGGCCCTGGGCCAGGCAGGAATGCTGTGGCTGGGGGAGCTTCCCCCTGCTCTGAACCCTTGGTCTGTTACTAACAGTAGTGGAAAATTCAGTAGCCGGGTTTCAAGAAGCCTCAGGGCAGGGTCAGCTCTCCCTAAACCCTGCCTGTGTGCCTAACCTCCCTTTAAAAACCTTTAAATTCCAGGCAGATAACCTAAATCTCTCTCCCTACAAATCAAATCCCTTGCTTTTGAACATAGGGAAGAATTTATTGCTTTCCTTGTTGTGGTAATTTTTTCCATATTTGAAGAAGGATATTGGCTCCCCTTCATCTCCTCTCCACCTGCTGCAGCAGTTGCAAAGGCAGAGGTGGTGTTCCAGGGCAGGATGAGCTGTGGAGCTCCCAGTGTTAGTCAAAGAGCACCAGCTGGATCCTCAAAAGGCTCTGGAAGAGCTTTGGGGCCAGGCTTTGCAGGGCAGGGGGGCAGGAACAAGGCAGGCATTCCCAGACTTGGGAGTAATGACAGAGAGGCATGTGAAGAGGCAGGAGCAGGGAGAGCCCTGGCTAATTGACTTTGGTTTATTAACGCATAATTAGCAGGGCTGTGGGATGTAATAAGGGATTTAACAAACCTCAGCAGCAGCACCTTGGTGATGTCAACCCTTTGAGCACAGTCCCAGGTGAGTGCCTCTGGACAGCCATGCATGGCTCCAACAGAAATGGGGATTATCCACCAACATCCCACTGCCCCAGCAGGACAGAGCCTCCCACACAGCCAGGGGGTGTGGAAAGAGTCTGCTCCCCACCTGTGGATCCTCCTGTGGCACCACCCTGAGCTGTGCCCATGGCACAGGGCCAGGAATGCCCCGGCAGCGCTGGGAGGACGCTTTGTAACCTCTGTGTTATCATTACTGAGATGATGGAACAGAAGAGAAAACAGCCCTGACAAGCAATATCGAGAGCTGTACGCAAGAAGGATCAAAGGAAAGGACTCATTTGACAAATCCAGGTAGGTCCCTGACAGCTGCAGCACGTGCTGGGAGCAGGGGCCTTGTGCCAGCCTTGGTGAGGTCCTGGTTGCCACCGAGGGCAGACTTGAACCTTGGCAAGTGTCCCTGTTCCCAAAGGTCCTGTTCCCAAAGGTCCTGGAGTCCGGATGCAGAGCAAGTCCACAGTGAAGGAAATGAGCTGTAGCCCTGGGACCTGGCTCTGGGCACAGAGTCCAGCACAGCACCAGGAGCCTTGGGCTGGGCAGTGCTGGGCAGAGGTTGGGTGTCAGTCCTAGCACTGGCTGCACAGCACCTCCAGCTCCTCCTCCCAGACACATCTGTGCCTCACCAAGGTGGGGCCACCAGAACATCCACACTGCCACCTGTGGCATGGCCCAGCCCACAGATGCAAGCATGGGATCAGAGAATCGCTGAATAGTTTGGGTTGGGAGGCATTTAAAGCCCATCTCCATTCACCCCCTGCCATGGGCAGGGACACCTTCCACTGTCCCAGGGTGCTCCAAGCCTCGTCCAGCCTGGCCTTGGACACTTCCAGGGATCCAGGGGCAGCCCCAGCTTCTCTGGGCACCCTGTGCCAGGGCCTGCCCACCCTCACAGGGAATAATTTCTGCCTAACATATAATCTAAATTTCTCTTCTTTCAGTTTGATCCCATTCCCCGTTGTGCTGTCACTGCAGTTCCTGACAAACTGGCTTTGCTGTAGCCCCTTTACACCCTGGAAAGGTGCTGGGAGGTCTCCACACAACCTTCTCTTCCCCAGGTTGAACAGCCCCAGCTTTCCCAGTTTGTCTCCATAGGGAAGGTGCTCCAGGGCCCTCAGCAACTGCATGGCCTCATCTGGACTTGCTCCAACAGTCCCACATCCTCCTTACGTTGCAGGCACTGTACGTGTACCCAGCTGTACCCAGGATTCCAGGTGGGCTCTTTGCTGCACGGAGCAAGGGTTGGGGTGGGAACCTCCTGGGCAAGACCAGCTGTGCTTCTCCTGCCTCTGCCCACTGCTGTCCCCAAGGGGTGGGAAGGCTCTGCCCACCAAGCAAACACGACACGAGGCACCTTTGCCATCTTTCTGCAGACTGAAGAGCCCCAAAAAGAGCCTGTGTCTGGCAGGGATGAAGCACATGTGCTCCACCCTGCAGCAGGAGGTTTGTGAGTCCGAGTCCCAAAAACTCAGCATCCCCTTGGCAGCTCATCACAGAGTGCAGGCAAAACAGAAGGAGTGCAAAATTCCCAGTTTGAATGATGATTTTTGAAGAAGAGAGGAATAAAAATTCCTTTGGATGAAATAGTGTGCTGGCCAGAAGGCTAATTTAGAGTCAGTTGAGATCAAACGTTTCATCACTCTCTCCTCAACTCTTCTTGACTTTCAACTGCAATTTGATAATTCAGCATAATACCTGGCACAGTAATTGCTGGAGATTTTATTCCTAGTGGGGTTACTTTATTACAACTACAAGCACATTAGAGAACTTTCTGTTGCTCTGCCATTATTACTGTGGGGACAGAGGTCAAATAAAGCAGGGCTTAGGAGGTGGTGTTTTTGCAGATGATACTGGTGAGCTCATTTCAAGTGTTTGGGCAGCTGAGTGCCTTCAGCAGTGCTCAGCCTCTCCATCTCTGCACCTCCACGGCTCCTGCCCACACCTTGCTTTGCTCTTCTCCCTGTTTATGCTCCCACTGTGGCTCCAAAGCAGCAAAATCTGGGAACACACAGGAAGCCTCACCCAGAGACAGCAGAGAGGACCGGGAGATGCTACAGTGCTGTCCCTCCTCATGGCTTTTAAGGCCAGCCAGGTGGGGACCTGCAGCTGCCAGAAGTCACTGCCAGCACTCAGCCACAGAGGCAAAATGCAATTCCTCAGCCAGTGACACCATTAAAATTTTATGATGAACGAAGCCTCTTGCACTGCAGGTCTGTGGGAGAGAGTAACACTTCTGCTGCTCTTCAATATGTAATTAATGCACATTTCATTGCTTCCCAGATTAAGTTCTGGTCACGGGAGGTAGCTGTGACTATAAAATGACACCTACTTTAGATGGGATACAGACCAAAGGTCAGTGTCTTGTGCAAAGCCGAGAGAGCCGTGTGCGCCCTGGGCTGTCCATCTCCCTCGGAGCTGCTGCTTGTGGAGGGAAGGCAGATGGAAAATATGGATTCATCTGTCCCAGAGGGTCTTCTGGAGTTTTACACCCCCTGTGCCATGGTTGAGCATCCCTGTCCACATTGCCATCGGCACACCCTTCAGCCAAGCAGCTGTTCCACCACCAGGCTCCTTCAGCTCCTCAACCCTTCCCGTGGCTGCTGACAAAGGGGGAAATTGAAAATGCCACCTGTTAGCAATAAAAAAGCTGAAAATCCTGTTGGTCTCTCAGAAATTCCCAGGCAAAACCAGCCATTCCCCTCTGGATTCCCTCCTGATGACCCACAGGCTGCTCACTGCTCACTGTGGGCATGTCTGGGGGATGTGGCTCCCTGCACCCCTGATTGAATCCCTCCATCCCTGATTGAATCCCTGCATCCCTGATTGAATCCCTCCATCCCTGATTGAATCCCTCCATCCCTGATTGAATCCTGCACTTCAGCCCCATGGGGAGCAGCAGGACCACTGGATGCACCCTGCATCTGATGGGAGCAAAAGGGAGCAAGGAAGGCTGTCTGGAGAGAGCCACCTGGGCTGTCAGACCCACCTCAACTGCAGCCAACCTCATCCAACATCCCCTTGGGCTCCATGCAGCAGGAATCTGGGAGCTGGATGTCCAGAGTCAGACTCAGCCTCTCTCCATCCCCTTGGGCACATGGAGCATGTCATCATTTCTGTCTCCTGAATAAGAGCTTGTAACTCCCACAATCAAAAGGAGGCCTGGAAGAAGTTCCAAGGATTTGGGATTTCTCCAGGAGACAGACCAGCTCAGGAGAAGTTAGCAGAGAAACAGGATAAAGGCATTTCAGAACATATTGAACCTTTTTTTCCCCTCTTTCTGGAGTGCACAGACTGTCAGAACCCAAGATACCATCTCCAGAAGCACTACACTGCAAGGAGATTTATTGGCTTGGAGCACAGTTTATACTAAATTTTCTCTCAAGCAATTTACACAAAATATTTCTGTAGTTATGCAGGGGACTTTTTGTAATTAGAGCTTTATTTGAGTGCTTTAATTGTGGCTGGTCTTTTGAGTAGCCTACCCTTTAGGAAGCTCATCCTGTCTTCCACTCACCTCAGTGAATGTGGGATGCAAAGGGAAAATGGCCACAGGCACTCCCCAGTTTTCCTACAAACACTCTGGAAATGGGGAGGCTCTTCCAGCTTCTAAAATTAGCCAAGGAAAAAGGTGGGGCAGGATGGATTTGAGGGCCTTTTCCACCCTCCAATCTCATCTGCTGGGAGTTCCTCATGTCACCTCTCTCTCTGAGCCTTGTGAAGGACCACGGCTTGGTTGCCACTTCTAGGGAGAGCCAGCCTGCACAGTGAGGATGGATTAATTAAGCAAGTCACACTAATTGCCCTGACAATAGGCACAATGCGTGTCAGCCCACAGATTGTCCCCCTCACTGATCTCACCCAGATGGGCAAGTCCCAGCTTCCCACCTGGAGCTGCAGCAGGGCCCACAGGGATTGTCCCCTTCCCTGGAAATCAGAGGCAAATAAAAGCCAGCCACAAAAAAACCCTAAATCTTTAAGGGTATTTCTGCCAAAACAACATGGGCACTCAGGGCCTCTCACACTACTCAGAAATTCCACTGGAAACATTCACAAAATCTGCACCAGGTTTGGGCTCCAACTATCAAGAGGAAAATAGCAGCTAAATGATTTATTTTGAATAATTGAAAAGCAACCTAAAGTCATGTTGCAAAACAAATGCACGGTTCCCATTTTACAGATTAGAAAAATTTGATTTCTTGACACACCCCACCCCCAGCAATTCAAACTCTCAATCAAAAGTTTCATGGTTTTATGTTGGTTTTTTTTTCTTTGACCCCTTCATAACACAGAATTCGTTAAAGCAAGAAATGCCCAAGAATTGATTTCTTTTCTTTCCTCTGCACTGAAATGTCTCGACACTTCACTTTTTCCCTTTCAGGTTGCCATTTTTACACAGTTTCAAGCATTATTTAGAGCTATAGAGTTGAAAAAACTCAAAAACCTGGAGAGAGTACATCTCCTCTTCCCTATAAACATTTGCCATCCATCCCTTTGTATTCTCATTTTTGGCACAAGGGAAGAGAAAAAGAGAAACGAGAGAGAGAGCGAGGGCAGGAACAGGACACATGAATAATTTCTCCTTTCTCAAAACCCAAAAGGAAAGGAATACAGAATGAGACATAAACTTTAAATTTCTTTCTTTCATCTAGGAATTTCCCATGAAAAGATAATAATGCACCTGTACTGCATCCTTTTTTCAGCTCCTCTGATGCTCAAATCCCTGGCAGGGAGGCAGGGGAATGCTGAGCTTCCCAGGGGAGTGACCAAAACCCTTTGGGGGTGTCTCTGGGTTTGCAGAGACATCAGCACCCTGGAGATGTGGGCTTTGCAGGATGTTCCAGGTAGGGCAGCCATGCAAATAATCAGCCCAGCTCTGTGAGGGTGGAGTGAGCACAAAATGGGTCATTTCTTCCATGCTCAGATGTTCTCCTGGAGGACACTTGGCTGCATTGGAGTGAACTGGGTAGTGTTTCCTTCTGGAGGTGGAAATAGCCAGGTTCTGCTGGATGTCAGACCAGGAAGATGAGCTCCTGAAGGGTTTAGCACAGAGAATGGTTTGGGTTGGCAGGGACCTTAAAGCCCATCTCATTCCACCCCCTGCCATGGGCAGGGACACCTTCCACTGTCCCAGGTTGCTCCAAGCCCCATCCAGCCTGGCCTTGGACACTTCCAGGGATCCAGGGGCAGCCATCCTGTGCCAGTGAACACCCTCTGAGTAAAAAATTTCCTCCTAGCTCCAAACCTAAATCTCCCCTCCTTTAGTTGAAAACTGTTCTCCCTCGTCCTGTTACTGCTGGTGTAAAGAGCTGCTCTCCTTCTTTTCCACAAGCCCTCTTCCAGGCTGCTCGATGGTGTTCCCAGAGTCCCTCTACTCCATGCTGAGCAACTCCAGCTCTCTCAGCCTTTGTAGGACCATCAATAAAAGCAAGTGAAGGTTTTATCAAAGTGCCCCAGAAGGAACAACTGATCCTTCATGCTTTTGGAGAGCTTAGATCGAGTTAGCTTTATGTTGTAGCACGATAAGGTGTTGTTTAACTCTGTTTTTTAAACCACCGGGCAGGTTTATTCACCTGGTCACAGAGTAGGACAACCCATGATCAACCCACACTCAACCCACCAAAGCAGACTGGTGTTTGAGGGTGTCTGGGTTTGGTTTCATGGCAGCTGTGGGTCCTGGAACTGAGCACTGCTCAGCATCAGCTCATCCCAGCACACAGGGCAGGGCATGGCATCGGAGGCTGCTTGGCCTCGATGCCCACAGCTGAGTTCTGCAGCTCCCCTTGGCAGTTCTGCACAACACTTGAGGAGAACCAGTTTGGCTGGGGAACAGAAGGAGTCTGTCTTGTCCAACTGGCAGCTGGGCTGACAGCTCCCCTTGAATTCTGTGTCCCCAGCAGAGGGCTGCTGTGGTGATGGTACCATAGCAGGGTTCAAAAGGGCTCAAAGGCATTCATGGACAGCAGCCCCATCACCCAGGCTGAGAGGAGCGGAGGCATTCCCACATCCACGCTCAGCACTGCTGGTGGGGTGCATGGGGAGTGGACTGCAGGATCCAGCCAGGCCCATGGCCAGGCTCTCCCAAAATAGCATCACCCAGCACTGCCCCTGGAGACACAGCTTGTGGCCCTGACCCTGCACAGCGCAGGGCATCAGCTGCAGAGAGCTCCAGTGGCACTCCAGGCTCCTTGGGAGCCCTGCCTTGTTTTATCAGGACCTAAGTGTTTGCCCTGGGATAACCTCCCAGAACCAAATCCCATTCAGAGCTGCCTGTCTGGGAACTGGCTTGACTTTGCCAGGTGCAAGGGAAGAGTTTGGCTGTGAAAAACCAACATGAGTGAAGGTTTTCCTCGAAGCTGAGCGATACAAAGCTCAGCTGGCAGTTCCTGGAGAGCCACGAGAGCCTTCTGTTCCTGCAGCTTTTCACCATTCCTCCTAATTATGATGTTTTAGGCATGAAATCTGCTCTGGGGTGTGAAGCAGCAGTGAGTATCATCCACTGCCAGCATGACATGGAATGCATAGTGGGACAGGGCTGGGGGACATGTGGGATGGGGCTGTGACAGGAGCTGTGGGTAACACAGCCCATGTGGTCACCAGATGCTGGATCCCCACGTCTCTTCCTTGCTCATGGCGGGGCAGAGGTGCATGTCCCAGCCCCAGCAGTGCATGTGGAGGCACCTCAGAGCACCTGGTGTGACCACAGCAGGGTTTGTTGTGTATTTATAGAACCACATCACAGAATCACAGAAGGGTTTGGGTTGGAAGGGACCTTAAAGCTCAGCTCATTCCAACCCCTGCCACGGGCAGGGACACCTTCCATTATCCCAGGGTGCTCCAAGCACAAGAGGGACTATCCCTGTCAGGTGGCTGTCCAGGCCACAGTGTGTTTTGGGGATGGGAGAGCAGAGCACGAGCAGCTGTGCTGAACCACATCTGTGCAAAACACGGCTGCAACAGTCTCAGGATGAAGCCTGGGAGATGCATTTAGCTCTTTTTTTTTTTTTTGCCTTGTCTCTGTGAAAACCCTGAGGATTTTGTGAGGCTCCTGTNCCTGAGGAGTTTGTGAGGCTCCTGTTAATGCTCTTCCTTCCACACAGGATGGAGAGGGAGCAGAGGAACACAGAGACAAAACGCTTTGGCAGGACATGTGAAAACTGCCAGTGTCCCATCCAAGAAGGTGTCCAAGGCCAGGCTGGATGGGTCTTGGAACAACCTGGCCTGGTACAAGGTGTTCCTGCCCACGGCAGGGGGAGGAATGAGCTGAGCTTTAAACGTTCCTTTCAACCCAAACCATTCCAGAGCGGGATCGGAGGTGGCCCAACAACAGCTGGGGGAGAGACAAGACTTTCAGAAACTTGAAAAAAACCTCTTTGCTAAAATAAGTGCTAGTGAGAACGCAGCCAGGAGCTCCCAGAAGCAGAGGGGCCCCATGCCACAGGTCCCACAGNTGGTCACAGAGTAGGACAACCCATGATCAACCCACGCTCAACCCACCAAAGCAGACTGGTGTTTGAGGGTGTCTGGGTTTGGTTTCATGGCAGCTGTGGGTCCTGGAACTGAGCACTGCTCAGCATCAGCTCATCCCAGCACACAGGGCAGGGCATGGCATCGGAGGCTGCTTGGCCTCGATGCCCACAGCTGAGTTCTGCAGCTCCCCTTGGCAGTTCTGCACAAGGCTTGAGGAGAACCAGTTTGGCTGGGGAACAGAAGGAGTCTGTCTTGTCCAACTGGCAGCTGGGCTGACAGCTCCCCTTGAATTCTGTGTCCCCAGCAGAGGGCTGCTGTGGTGATGGTACCATAGCAGGGTTCAAAAGGGCTCAAAGGCATTCATGGACAGCAGCCCCATCACCCAGGCTGAGAGGAGCGGAGGCATTCCCACATCCACGCTCAGCACTGCTGGTGGGGTGCATGGGGAGTGGACTGCAGGATCCAGCCAGGCCCATGGCCAGGCTCTCCCAAAATAGCATCACCCAGCACTGCCCCTGGAGACACAGCTTGTGGCCCTGACCCTGCACAGCGCAGGGCATCAGCTGCAGAGAGCTCCAGTGGCACTCCAGGCTCCTGGGGAGCCCTGCCTTGTTTTATCAGGACCTAAGTGTTTGCCCTGGGATAACCTCCCAGAACCAAATCCCATTCAGAGCTGCCTGTCTGGGAACTGGCTTGACTTTGCCAGGTGCAAGGGAAGAGTTTGGCTGTGAAAAACCAACATGAGTGAAGGTTTTCCTCGAAGCTGAGCGATACAAAGCTCAGCTGGCAGTTCCTGGAGAGCCACGAGAGCCTTCTGTTCCTGCAGCTTTTCACCATTCCTCCTAATTATGATGTTTTAGGCATGAAATCTGCTCTGGGGTGTGAAGCAGCAGTGAGTATCATCCACTGCCAGCATGACATGGAATGCATAGTGGGACAGGGCTGGGGGACATGTGGGATGGGGCTGTGACAGGAGCTTTGGGTAACACAGCCCATGTGGTCACCAGATGCTGGATCCCCACGTCTCTTCCTTGCTCATGGTGGGGCAGAGGTGCATGTCCCAGCCCCAGCAGTGCATGTGGAGGCACCTCAGAGCACCTGGTGTGACCACAGCAGGGTTTGTTGTGTATTTATAGAACCACATCACAGAATCACAGAAGGGTTTGGGTTGGAAGGGACCTTAAAGCTCAGCTCATTCCAACCCCTGCCACGGGCAGGGACACCTTCCATTATCCCAGGGTGCTCCAAGCACAAGAGGGACTATCCCTGTCAGGTGGCTGTCCAGGCCACAGTGTGTTTTGGGGATGGGAGAGCAGAGCACGAGCAGCTGTGCTGAACCACATCTGTGCAAAACACGGCTGCAACAGTCTCAGGATGAAGCCTGGGAGATGCATTTAGCTCTTTTTTTTTTTTTTGCCTTGTCTCTGTGAAAACCCTGAGGAGTTTGTGAGGCTCCTGTTAATGCTCTTCCTTCCACACAGGATGGAGAGGGAGCAGAGGAACACAGAGACAAAACGCTTTGGCAGGACATGTGAAAACTGCCAGTGTCCCATCCAAGAAGGTGTCCAAGGCCAGGCTGGATGGGTCTTGGAACAACCTGGCCTGGTACAAGGTGTTCCTGCCCACGGCAGGGGGAGGAATGAGCTGAGCTTTAAACGTTCCTTTCAACCCAAACCATTCCAGAGCGGGATCGGAGGTGGCCCAACAACAGCTGGGGGAGAGACAAGACTTTCAGAAACTTGAAAAAAACCTCTTTGCTAAAATAAGTGCTAGTGAGAACGCAGCCAGGAGCTCCCAGAAGCAGAGGGGCCCCATGCCACAGGTCCCACAGCGAGGGACGACACGAAGACCAGAAACGGCTGGACACGGGCAGGGGCTGCGGCCAGCGTTGCCCTTTGGGGGTGAGCAGCCCAGCCCCGGTTATGCAAGCGGCAGGACAGAGGTTTCCGGTGATATTTGCAGTGCCCGAGGCGCAGGGTCCACCTCCCCCCGCAGACCTTTGCAGTCACAGCTTCGCTGCTCAGTTCATTATCTTGCGGTTTGAAACAATACAGGAAGGATGTAGGTGTTTGCAAGAAGA